>WWPM01024975.1:0-23191 GCA_023279145.1 Glomeris maerens | reverse complement strand
TCGGAACACCTCGTACTTACTACGCTTCCTCCTGGAACCCACAGTTTAGTTGACTCAAATGTACCCTTAATACCCCTTTCACGCAGAGCATTTAGTTGTCAACTAAGTGGTTAGAAGCCGTTAAGCTTCACACAATTGACAATTAAGGGGATAGTAATTGGCAACTATCTTAGCCGAGTTTTCAAAGCTAGATAGTTCGATACTCATCTCTATATCGATAGTGTCTACTAAGTTAATAGCCATTAGCGCATGTGTGAACATGGTATACACCTTTACGGTAATTCAAACAAGATATGGTAACACACGGGATTTACCCGCAGACTCCAAAGCGTAGTCCGCGATCCCCGTTTTGTCCGCGTCGTACGTGAACAGCGCGTCGCGGATCATCTTCCGCAAGATTTCCGCGTCTGCGCATCCCGCGCAGTTCACCGCCGGAGACTTCGCGTCCGCCGCTACGCTCGCTGCCGCTGCCCTTGCGTCTTTCGTCGCGAAAACGGTTAACGATCAGCATTCTCGAAGCGGTTATTCTCTCTCCGCCGTGTCTTCGCGCAAAAAACTCACCTCTGACGATGCGCTCGTGGGCCTCGGCCCACACGCTGCTGCCCGCGATCTGTCTGCTTATCCAGCCGGAGAGGCCGGAAAGATTCTCCCCGGACGATTCCCCAACCTGGCGCGAAACAAAGGACCCTTCGTAACACTTACGACTTCATTCGGGGAAGCTTATTTTAAACATTTACTTAAAGTTTTCAGTTCACTTTTAACGTAATAACGATTTCAGCACTGTTTTCTCGGCAACATCTTCCTGATTAAAATTCCCTCTTGCGGTCAAAATAAAATAACAAGATCAAGAACAACGTCTCCACCTTATTGAGCGAAGTGAAGACTAAAGCGGCCATTTCCGCGTCGCTCCTGCAGCACTTCTTGATTCCCAGCAGAGATTCCTGAAGATTGCCCAGTTGGAACTGCAGCCCTTCCAGTACTTTGCGTACACCGTCGTACCGCGAGTTCATCTCCTGGAACTCACTGTCAATCGATCGGGTTAGTAATTCGTACGCGGCGGAACCTCGCTTAGCGATTTAATTAGTTCAATTGTGAGTTTAATGGACGGTTACACTTTCAGGCGTTGTACCACTTCCTGGACGACATCGTCGCTGGCCACTACAACCGGCTGAACGTCCGCGGCGGGAACCTCGCGACGAGGAGGGAAGTCCCGAGGCACTTGCGAGTTGTCGCCGCCGAGTGGCGGTTGCTCACCTTGCCACTCGAAGAAAGACGGGAGCGAAGGCTTCGGCAGATCGGACACATCCGGCCTTTCAACGGCTGCGAATTACGACAAACCTCCGCTGTCACGTCGTCAACTAACTTACGCACTAGGCTCCGTAACTAATCTGCCATTTTAATAACAATACTGGGGGGAGGGGGCATTAACTAACCTGCCCACGCGAGAAAGATGATCAGAGGCACGCCCAAAACCATCAGCACCCAATGTCGTCGAAGCCGTTGAATCCTTGAAAGACCGCACGCATATTTGGCGCAACCGGACATTGCAGACCGTTCGACCAACTTACCAATTTCTCGACAGTATCCACGTGTCGAACAGAATCACTTTGGATACGATGATGTACAGCGTTTTCCAGAAGTAGAGCCACGACCACGCGACGGACCCGGATCGCTGTCCGCTGCACGTGGTGTCTAACGAGTGATCTGCGGATAGATCGAAACTTAATCAAACAAAGCAGCAACACGACCGCGTTTACATTCTCAAATGTAAATAATCAGATTTGAAAACAACCTGATCACAACTTCAAATGAATTGTAAAAGAAAAACCACTGCTTAAACGTGGCGGCTTAGCGAACGAGACGAAGGCTTAAATTAGGATCGTAAATACGCAATCTTTGGCGCCGCGTCAAGGAAACGTTCACGTCACCTTCCTTGACATTTCCAACTCGTAACGAGGCTCGATCCGTTGATTAGAAGAGTACGACACAGGGATTTAAAACGGTCATAGCGTAACAATCAACTGATTATTCTTGGAAACCCTTGCGTAAATATTTAAACCCGTACCAAAGGTTTGCGAGAAGAGCGTCGAAACGGACCGAGACGCCGTCACGCGCGCGTTGCTCCATTCGCTGTCCGAGGTGTCCTCGAGGCCTGAAATGCAATAAAAGAACTCTGATAAAGCACCGATCTGTACTGTGATGTCCATATTATTACCGATAAGCCGTCTGCTGCTGCGGGTGTCGTGCAGCAGACGGGAGCCGTTGGCGTTCGCCACGCGCACGTACGGCACGCTGCGGCTCATTTCTTCCTGCTGCGCCGAATACTCCGATACCTTACTATCTAGCCTACAACAAGGAAAATCTTCAAAACGATTCCCCCGTGCATCCGTTCACGCAACGGCAGACCTTGATTCCGTCACAAGATGATTTTCCAAGCCGGACGCAACCGTGTAGTCGGTTTGTCTGCGGGAGGGAAAAAGGAACTAAGCATTTGACCAATTAAAACTGCAAATCGCTTTAAAATACCAAAAAAAATCGTTTCCCAATTGCTGTTTAGAGAGTACTATACAGTGTTTACAATGTTATACTGTCATACGTTATCGGTTATCTGGGAAAATGTGGACCAGTAGTTTACAAGTTCGCGCAGTTTAATCTCGTATAGTTCTGTCAATATTTCATATCTATAAATAAATAAACGCAGCCATGACATTACACAGCAACATGAGTATACGTAGCTAAAAACAAAATTGCACAGAACAATAACTAAACATTTTCCAGGCTTGATGAAACATAAATCAACAATTGCAAGTCGTTTCCTTATTGAATACATCAAACATGGCAAGTAGAAAACAATAAGCGATTGCTTATAAATTGAAATGCAGCATTTAAGTGTCTGTTGCGTATATTTCTTAAGGAGTTATAACATTTGAAATTACCCTGTGAACCGATTGTGGAGTGAAAAATGAAGTCCGGAAATAGAGTTGGACTCCAGCGGTGCGGAAATGGCGGCGTTTGCGGTCGATTCCCGTTGTAAACTCGAAGCGAAATCCTCGACTGCCTTCGTAGAATCGAGATATGTGGATTGTTTACTTTGGCCGAGAATCACGTTGTCGTATTGCACGTGGTGAATTTCATGCAGGTGATGATGATGGTGATGGTTGTGTTTGTGGTTGTGGTGGCGATGATAGCTTCTATTCCTCGTACTATTTTCCCGCTGATACCTGTAAAAATAAATACGCAGAAATTTCAATCTCTGCAAATTAAGACGAACATTGCACGGAAACCGACTTTCCGACTCGCTTCGATGCTCGAAACCCAGAAAAAACGCGGACGAAAATGGCAGCCGAGTTGCCGAAAACGTTCGATTCGAACGAGGACAGTTAGCGCGCGAAAGCCCGAGTAGTGGACGTGTGAAGTCACGGCGCTCCACCAAAAGTCAACTCGCGAGTTCGAACCGACTGCCAAGGTGCGGTAGCGGAAACCGCAACCGCCTGGTAGTTCTACCGCCGTACGTAGAACTACCAATCGTTACATTCAGCATAGGGGCATTCCCTAATGATGTCATGGCTTTAGGGGATGGGGGTGGGAGCAATAGTGACAACAAGTGACGATAAGGGTGGGTGGTGGGGGGGTTGTTGAAAGAAGTAAGACATCATGATATTTCTATTGCTCTGAAGCGGTTTTTCACGGATTTTTCTGAAAAGGTTGTCGCAAGCGACACCTGCCGTCGTATAGATGAACTATAAACAGCACAATAGTATTCTAAATTCTTGATCTTTAGCATGTCATGGGGAGGGGAGGTTAGTGGAAATGATTATTATTCGTGATTACGGGCTTTTTTATTACATCATTTGGGAATGTTCCCATTCTTCATTACAATGGTAAAAAAGTGGAAAAGCTGCTCCATGTATTAGAATACGGATGACAGCGCCACATGCAGGAGACAATGCTCCGCGCCAAAGCCCTTTCATATATAGCCTTTATAGAACCTACAGCGGCGTGTTGATTCTAACTCACCGCGTCAAATAGCCCATTCGAGACATCGGCGGTGTCACCGGGGAGGGCGGCACCACAACCCCGGCGTCACATTATCTTTCGAATAATCAATTTCCCGATCGATAAAACCGCGCGCGCAATTACTCGTTTCAAAAGAACAAATAGTCCCCGAAAGTAATACGAGACAGAGAAAAAAAACTCTTGTTCTAAATTTAAATAAACATACGTTTGTCTGCATGAGCCGTCGCACGCACTGCGCAGGATCATCGGAGAACCGCCGGGTCTGGCCGGAATCGGCATTTTTGCGGCGCTTCAATCGTTTCTCGGGGCGCTTAATCCGCTTTGACATCAGGTTTTCTTCTCACCGTAAATAAAAACGAACTCCGAGCTTTGCCATGAGCAACGGTCGCGTGCAACGCCTTGCGCTGGAACTCGTGTAAAAAATATTATGCATAGGCGTGGGCGTCAACTTCCGACTACACCCCGTAATATCCCCTCGACCCATTTCCGATTAGACTCGCCCGGCGTCAAAATGTCATACGTCACCCGCTCTCTCTTTAGAACCTCCTGTAAGCATTATACCGCGTAGGCCAGGAAGCGATATTCCATGGAACGTCGTTGGTCCACAGTCTACCAGGTAGCGCGTCGTTCGATGCGCGTGTTAATGGCATTAGTGAGCAGTGCGCCACCTGGTGGACTGGAGACCAACTACGATACAAAATCCTCGTTGCGTCCAATACAGTGTCCTGGCCTCATTACTAAAAAAAAAAGATCAATATAAACCAATCCTTAAGTTAGGTGTACCTCGAATGTACTATGCACTGTAAACGAAGGGATTAATAAATTTTAACGTAGAATAAAGACTCCCTACGCGATGTCATTGCTGGGATTATAAAAACATTGTTCTAGACTTGCCTTGTTATGGCTTCAGTAAGGCTGGCCTTACACAAACAAACACGTGATATCATTGCTATTTATTCCCGTTTCTGACAGTCTTGCAACAAGGAATGTGCTCGTTGCTGCGACTAAAGAAAGATGTAAAATTTAACGAAAAACCTGAAAGAAACAATTTTTCCTTCCTCCATAGAACTAAAATCATTCCAGTTTTCAATTATATATACAATTGTGAACGTGTAAATAAATGAAAAATGAGAATACAAAAAGGGAAAACATAAAAAGGCTAAGGGGGTGATGCACATTTGAGGCAACTGCGATGTTATTATAGCCTTATTTAGATAAAGATGTAGGGAGCATGAATTACGGATGTCATTTTATGTAGGTCCTACTTGGGGACATATGGGTTTATTGGAACTTTATGTCTTGTTTTCATGCAGGGAATATAATATACCCTGTCAGTTTGTCCCTGTAATTCTGCAACACCCTGTATACTGTCCCTTAAAGGTGAACTGACAAGCTTTTCAAATTCCCGTCCAATTCCCCCTGTTCTTCAGTTTAATTTTCAGGGTACCTTAGAAAAGCTTGTCAGTTCACCTTTAAGCAAAGGAACACGCAAGGACCACACTTTGATGCGGGTTTATTTCGTGTTTGTATACCAATACAGATGCGTAGTTCAATACTACTTGCTGTAACCACGGCTCTGTCTGCGACCGCGGGCTCTCTCGAACTTCCGGCCCTTGGACCGCACGTAAGGTCTGAAAGTTTGACACAAAGATCAGTATTGCTTCCCCTACATCGCGGGTACGTCACTTAGCACTAGAAGCCCCAGATGCGGTCAATTTGACGGTTTTGCAATATTAATAAATATGCGACCTTGACCTTTGGGGCTTCTAGTGTTAAAGGGAATAGACACATTAACCCTCAAGTTGCAACAAAGTGGGCGGTTACAATCGAAACGCTTGCGCTAGGATTGGCCGGTGAACTCACTTGGTATGGCTTCCTGGAAGACCAGGGGCACGTCCAAAATGTCTGCAAGCTTCGCGGGCTTTCCTGGGTCCTACGTTAACAAAACTACACGGTACTATACTGCGAGTACAAGTGTTGCGTCGTGTCGTTCACGGGGGAAGATTCGTACGGTACCTTGGATGAGCACGGTGTTCTTTCCTCTGGGGCTCTTCAACGCGAGCTGGTCGAAAGTGTACAACTTGCCACCGGCGGCAAGTATTCTGGCCCTTGCGCGTTCCGTCACGCGAAGCGCGACCACCTGGAAAGGTTAAAAGGCCCGTTTTCAACGAGCTGCTTCGGTAGATAGATCGGGTCTAAGGACAACCTTCAGCTTGGGGACATCGAAGAGACGGACGTCATCGGTGACGGTGCCAACGACGATGGCCAACTTCCCTTTACGTCCCGCATGGCTCATGTGCTTCACCTGCGAAAGACAAACTAGTTTTTGAACCAAATAAGCTTTTGAGAAAACTACTCCAAGGCCTGAAAGCAAGATGCGTAAACATGGCTGCTACTAAAAAGCCCGGGCAACAGAGCTCCCTACAAAAATGTATAACTGGAATGTAAAAATAGGAATGAAGTTTCGCAATAGAGGTCTGTATGTATATAAGTATAGTTCATAAAACGTCCCAAAGAAATAAATTTCTTCATAATAGTGTTTTGCCGGAGGAAAGGCATTCATTCACATCTTGTCACTTGTACAACTAAATAAAACAGGTTTATAAACTGAGACCCGAACTGCTAAATAACATATTGCAACATAGTAGTAGTTTGTAATTTCAAAGTACTGACCAAATTTTTCAACGACAATGGCGGTCTGTTGATTCTACTCATGAACAATCTCTTCAGAATAATACGATTGAACTTGGCCTTAGTCCGGCGAAAAAGGAATCTGTAAAGCTGCAATTACAAAACACATAGATGAATGAATTTTATGACTGAAGCTTTGTGTGACTGACAACGAACCTTGACGAGAAGCCGAAGGTAGATGTCGTAGCTTTTCGGCTCACGTCGGACCACTTTCCTATCATACTTGTGGATGATGTCGATACCCTACAAAATAACCATCTACAATTAATATACGGAGCTTGACGAATAAATCTTGCGCGAAATTAGCCCGAAAATAAGGCGGATGGTATTAGATTAAAGACGGATTGTGTTAGGAAAACCGCACAGACACGCACCATGATGGATTCACCTTGGCCGAGAGAGTGTTGCCGGTCTGAATGGAAAGTGGTATCGAAGCGACAACATCGACTAATATCGCATTCTAAAATCTATATTTGTCATCGTCAACGAAGCTAATGTATTTAATCAGTAACTAAAGTATATTGCAAGCGCTATATTTTTTAAAGCTTGGTTCCAATTATAATAGAAAACTTTCGTGGCGATCGGACAGAAAGAAGCTGGCAACACTGATGCATCTCTCCCGTGCGTTACGTTTTGCCGCGAGACGATTCACCCCCATATAAATTTTCGGTTCTCAATAGTTTTTCATCGATCAAGCTTAGATTTAGTTTACAAATCAATCATGGGCATAAAATCTAAACCACGATCCAACGATTGCATTGCTCAAATATGTATATGTAGTACGAGAGCCATTCAAATGCAATAATTGTGAACGCAATCTTGTTTGGCGTCAACGCGCACTGGTTGTGACGTCAGTAAGCCCCACCTTGGCTCCACCCATTTGGGCGTTAACCTGCATTTCTATGATCATCTGCGAAACAAGCCTGTGAAGAAACGACGGAAATGTCGTTCTGCTCGTGGAAAAACGACGAGCACTTCAGGGATCATTTCAAACCAGGTTCTGTACAGTGTCTGCGTGTTTTATATTTTAGCCATTCGTCAAGATTAATTGTTTATTTCACTATAATTAATTGAAATTAGGGATCTACGTTTGTGCGGAATGCAGCTACGAATTGTTTTCTAGTCGTACAAAGTACGAACACCACAGTCCTTGGCCTGCTTTTACGGAGACCTTGCACCCTGACAGCGTTTCCAAAGTCCCGGAAGAAGGGCGGGAAAATGCTCTCAAGTTACGTCTAAATTTCCCCCGTATTTAAAGGCACGGTGAGCGCAAAAAAAACCTCAAATGGAACAGCCAGGTATCACAGTACTCGTGCCATTTTCAAGCACCCTACGCTGTTCCATCAAGGGCTCCGACGCCCCTTAAAAAAATCTTCAAATGCTTATTTTAACCTTGCATCTCGCCCGAATTAATTTCTGCTATGAAAAACAGTTTGGAGTGTGACTTATCATCGCTTTATGTCAAAGAATAAAACATAAGCATGTATTCTTTTGGACTCGCCGTGCCTGTAATGAGAAAATAACAGGAGTTTGACATGGTGTTAAATTGGTGTCGGTCTGTAATTGTTATACAGGTTTCCTGTGGAAAATGTGGCCTAGGTTTGGGTCATGAATTCCTAAAGGATGGTCCAAATGAGTGTTCAAGGTTCTGAATTTTCTCCCACTCCATTCGGTTCATCTCCAACAAAGGTGATATTATACGTAACGTGGGGGGAAAATGGACACTGTGCATTCGATACTTAATACTTCTGTACCTTTCATAATAAGATTTGACGAATGAGCAACAGGAGATAGTGAAATAAGACGAAGAGTTGGAATATCGGCAAAAGCGTAATGACGTATCCGCGGTAAAGTCTCGTCGGGGAGACCGTGGAAAACCGATGAAGGTGCCGATGGCCTCTCCACTTTGCAATATCACAAAGCAATACAATCTCAACTTCTTCCAAACATGGCAGCATGAGAAAATGCACCGGTCGTCAAAATCGCATTCGTATTTAGTCTTTACAATGATGATCTGATCGCACAACGATACGAGATGCACATATTGTTATCTATAATTCCAGTTGTTATTATGTTATATACAGTGCATTAAATTATTTATGCTGTTATACCTTGTGGTTCCACTTTCTCCTCCTTATTATCTCCGGCATCGTATTTTGGATCGCAAACGTATTTCTTTGCGTTGCGGCATCTCAAACAACGCATAACAAACTGCGGCTTCCCCTTTTGCCCACCTGCAATTATTAGTTTTGTTATTTTCCAAACATTATCATGTATTAATTAGACAATTAAATACATAGCTATATTTTTTACATTAACACGCATGCCAAACTTTTGAAATTTTATTAATTTTTCTGAAAATATAGTACTATAATAACAGGCATAGTTGGTTGTTTTGCTTTCCTAAGTGATTTTAAGGTTTACTTATTTGAATGTAGTGTTTTGCATTCATTTTTCAAGAAGAAATGTTGAATTTTACGTTTGATCCGGCAGGTGGCGCTCGTTCCGGGCAACAAAAGCTGACCGCAAATGGCGCACAGACTTCTCTTGACGGAGGTGTCACTGCAATAAAATTCGATATTTATTGCTGCGCGGGGAATTTACAGAACAAAAAGGATGAAAACTTACAGTTTGACTACTGCTCTTTCGGCTACGTATTTGAGAAGAGCGCCGTATGCTGCGCAAACGCCGTCATTGGCGCTTAAAGGCCTAGTAATTGCGGACACGTGACATGCCTATAATTCGGAAACAAATGAGGAAATGATTTAAAACATTAAAGAAACCCGATAATACATCCGTACCTGATACAAGAAATTTATGCGCTCGCACAGTTCCTTCGGATAGTACGGTTTTGCTGACTGTTTCGCTCGGCGTTTCCCCATATCGTTCGATGCGCTTGTCCAATAGGGAGAGAGTGGCCAAACTGATTCCTCGCGTTGACTAGTTCCGCTGTCGTTTAGCCATTTTCCCCCTGTGCACCGCTCACTCTCTTTAGTATAGTCATAGGTATATTATTATTGGACGACTTGGTATGACGTCACTCGGTTCGAATCTCTGATTGGGCAATTCCGCTATAGTTCCGCCATTTTTCTCCTCTGCCCTGCCCACTCCCTTTAGTATTATTGGACGACTACTTGGTATGACGTCACTCGCTACGAAATCCTTTGCTCTGATTATTTTGGAACATACAGAAGCCGGTACGTACCGACAGAATGGAGTGCTGATACCGATACGTATCTATAGAATCAAGAACAACGACGAACTAGTCTGAAGCAGGAGGCTATTCAAACCAATTATAGAACAAAACTACCGTTATAACGTATTGACTTAATGGAGGGCCCATACCGGTACATATTGCCGGGCTGACATGCCAATACCGGTATGTACCGATAGAATCAAGACGAAAAAACGAGGGCTATTTAAACAGGTTATAGAATGCAAATACCGATACGTACCGGAGGAATCGACCACAGAATGCTAATACCGGTACGTATCGACGGAATCAAACTATAGAAGAGTCTATTTTCCAGGGAATCCAGCCATGTACTGTACGAAATAAAAACACAGTAGTATTAATGTATACTGCATAGTTTACAAATCGGTAAAGTTGGAAATTTATTAAAATCCAATATCGTCGTTCGCAACGCGTACATCTTCAAACACGAGTTGCTTTTCTCGACGACATATTCATCTCTCTTCTTATTCTTATTCTTATTTCATGGAAATCCCACAAAACTTTTCAACTGTCCGACGTCACAAGTCATGAAATGTCATAGAAAATGTAGATTTATGTTCTCGTAATAACATGCAAGGCTCGTTGGTGAAACATTACTCCTCATGTTCCTTTCTTTCCGTCTGTCTTTTTTCACCCAACGTACCTTACAGGTTAAAGGTGAACTGACATTGTTTTCTAACAACCCATGAAACATCCACAACATCAAAGAAATTTTATTCCCAGTTGCAATTTGAAATTTTGACACATTCTTCACCCTCCTCATTCCCCCTTTCTGTACAAGTCGACTCTTCCATTCGATCTAAAAGTGGGGGCGTTGTGTAAATCGACGAGGGGCCGTTCAGATAGAAGGTCCACCTACATGCCAATAACTCTACTTTCTTCAAAATGTGATAAAACGAAACGCAAGTTGTCAGTTCACCTTTAAGAAGTTGGAAGCACTTTCTTCTTTCTTTTCACTTTCTTTCTTTCTCTTCATCGTTTATTCTATAAACTTGTGTAAAAATACTGCAACGTTATAGTTATTACGCTCACCACCATCATCATCATCACAAAAGGGCCTCAGAGATGCGCTAGAATCTCCACTTCCCTCTGCTGGTGCCCTTGCGCGCTCTGCGGCGAAAGGTCCTCTTCCTCGTCTCCTCCTCGGTCCTCTAGGACACGCGAGGCCTCCGTGGTCTGCAGTATGGTCACCGCGTTCGTGTCCCTAGGCCTTTTGCAAGTGACCGGTGCCACCGGGTCGCCGGTGGCGACCGACACGGGGCAAGGGTCCCAGGGTATGATGGCCCTTTGCGGGGACCCGGCTTCGCTGGCCGTGTTCGTGTTGGTGTTTGCGTCGAAGAGGCTCTCGCGGGACAACACGCTCAGGCTCAGGGAAGGGTCCCTGCTGTGGGTGTACAACGGTGGTGGTGGTGGTGGGACCGCGGCACGGTTGGTCACCACGGTGCCCCTTGCCTCGGTTGGGGCCGTGGTGGAGTAGTGGTGCACCGAACTGGCCCTTGAACGGTAACTCGGGGGCCGGCTGCAGTCGCTGTCTCGGCTGATGCTCAGGGGTGGGCGGCTGGAAAAAGGAAAAGGTCCAATGAAATGTCACCATTACCCCTGTAGATGCCCTACCCTCCCCCACTCCTCTCAACAAACAAACACTGTATACTTGACACACGGAATAGGAGTAGGTAATAAGGAAGTTGAAAGTAATACCTGGTGGTCCTAGTGATGGTGCCGTTGTGGGACCTGTAGGTCGGAGGAGGAGACAAAGGGGACAGTGGGCTGGGGTTTGGGGCCGGTTGCCTGTCTAGGAGCAGCAGCCTGAGCCTGTATTCCTGCATCGAAGCCTGGTAAGATGGCGGCGGAGGCCGGTAATGGAATTCTGGGTACATCATGGCTACAGTCAAAACCAATTCATAGGGCTATAGTCCGTTTCAGTTCAACCCCTTTTTTCATGCATATATGTATAGTCCGTTTTAGCTAAACCTTTCGTAAATTCGTCATACTAACAGGGCCTTTAATGCAATTTGGACCCAAGATGTCCGCCTTTGACGACTATATAGTCCGTCTCAGTTGAAACTTCAATAGATATGTGACTGGTTGGATGCACTATTAGAGATGGACACGCCCAAGCCCCTCCCACTTAGAATACTATCCAATAAACAATCACCACACTACAATTTATGACAAAAATCGCCATATTTTGATCCGTTCCAGTTGAAACTTTGTCATTGGCTTGGATGCACCAATAGAAATGGCCACATTTAAGCCCCTCCCACTTAAGGAGTGCCATCCAACCATCACAGTCTCCGTTTCCTGGCATCTGCGGCAAGATGGCCGCCATTAGTCTTGAGCACTGGCCTGGCCAGGCCTCAATGGCGCTTACCGGCGTAAGGATGGTGAGGTCGTCCGTAAGCCGGTGGCACTCGAGGTACGAATCTGCGATTGGGTTCCGGGTTATCCGAGTTCAAGCCCAGCATAGCTCTGCAAGACGGAGCGTCGTGTGACGTCAGTTTCCAGGCGATTCCACTCACTGTGATCAGCACGATGCCAACACCTGCAACAACCACGCAACTTTTATTACAGTAGAACTCCAATTATACGAACTCCAGTTCTTACCAAAATGTGTTGTTTTGAAGAAATTACGTTTTACACAATTATTATTCCATTATCCGGATATTTCAATGCTTTTCTATCTTCAACTTCTTATTCATTTTCCAATTTAAATCAAAGAAAGTCACAGCGTCTTTAGAAAGTGTCAAGAAGTTTGCACTCGTCTTGAAGACGTTTTCTCAGGTATTTTGCCACAACAACCCCGTGGCAAGAAGCGCAAAAAAAACACCCCCAACACCCCTTAAAGGTGGCGATTAATCGATTAATCGAGGGGTAAATGCCCAACCCAAGCGCTGGAATTTCAGCATTCACAAAAGAAGAAGAATAAGAAACGAAAAGAAAGACACCTTACACCATCAAAACAAACTCGCCAACAAAACGGAGGAATTACATATTATTGGTCGAATTTCTAACCGCTTTTAAATGCCATTAAAAACTAATTTTAACTGAATCGACAGAAGTGAATGATGATTTTCATCAAATTACCGACTTAATCAACAGTATAAACGAGAAAACTAAATGAAAAGCTACAAACTTAAATGACAAACATTAAAATAACTCGTTAAATTACCAACTGAAAAAGATACAAACAATTATCATTAACTTAATTAACAATATTAATGCCGACAGTTGCAATAATTATCAACTGAATTAACAAATCTTACTGAAGTCATACAAGTTTATTAAATTTAATTAAAACCGTTAAAAATTTTATTTAACTGAAATTTAATTAAAACCGCTAAAAATGTTTTTAAACTTTATTAAAACGGTTAAAAATGTTATTAAACTTAATTAAAACCGTTAAGAAGGTCACTAAACTTAATTAAAACTGTAAAAATGTTATAAAAATTAATTAAAGCCATTAAATCTTACTAAAACCGTTAAGGAAGTTGTAAAATTTACATTAATATAATATAATTGATAATATTACTAATACCCTATTTAAAACCCGTTAACTTACCTGATTTACAAAAGCAAAATTAATATGAATTCATAGCGATGAAATATTTATTGTGATATACAGAAACTACAACTGAATTTACCTGCAAAATGAACAAGATTTCCTGTATTTACACCTTGACCTCTTATTTTGACCCCAAATAGTGAAAAGTGGGCCATGACGTCATCAGCAGCCAAACCCAATTGAAAAACCAAACAAAACCAATGAAAGTGAAAGCATCATTATGTTTTCTAACCATGTCAACCGATTGCTCTTTAATTGGCGGCTAATGGAAGTAGAGCAGCGCCACCTGGCGACAAACGCGCGCACAAACGTACTGACGGTTTGTTTTCACGTGCAAAAATAAGTAAATGAAATGACAATCTGAAAACGAGCAACAACTGATTTTCAGAGTTATGTACACTAATTAATTACATTTACAATTACTGAACTATTTTCAATTAAAACTGCTATTATATAGTCGGTTTGTGTTCAAAGTTGGAGTGATTCCAGGCCGTTTAAAATGGCAACTTTGTTATAAAATTCCATTCGTATCGCAATTTGTTCATAATCTTTTAAGAATATTTAGATTAGTTAGTACATACTACACTTCAAAGATTGTCTTCAATTAAGTTTGGAAAAATCGATTTTGTTGTACGTAGTATGTAACTATATAGTGCAAAGTTGAGTGCGAATGGACTATAAAAATCCAATTTTGGGGCTTATGTTTACTTTCAATTTACTGGCTATCAATAATAAAGTAGTTTCGCGATTGATTTTCTTCTTATTCTTACATGATTGATGGAATCTTGAAGAAGCAATCATTTTTCCCGCCATTTTCTTACATCTTCAGTTTTTATAACCAGGTTAAGTTTTCATTTTTGGATTTCTTCCAATTCCTTCTTCTTCTTCTTCTTATTCCCAAAGGAGAAATAAGTCACTGTGACGTCACTAACTTTTTTCTATATCGCACAGAAGATTTTTGTAGGCCATTCGTGTGTAATCCAAAATGGCCGCCATGAAAATAGGCCTATCGATCAAAAAGTTATCTGAAATAGTATATAGTAAATGAATCGATTGAAAGTTAATGAGGATGAATGCATTTTTTGGCAATTTGGACGGGGATTTGCATATGGTAATAAGCAACCAACACCTGAGACCCTAAACAGATAATTGAAGCGAATCGATATATCGATATATCGAACTCCGATAATTAAGCACTGTATACACGGAGAGATGAAACTTGAAATGAACCCAGTGTCATAACACACATTGACTATAACAATATACAATATAGTACTCCGTTTCAGTTCGCTTTGGAGGGGCGTGGCGTAACAACCCATTAGGGCAGCCATCTTGGAAATGGCATCCAGGGATATTTCATTCGGGATTGGGGAGGTTTGGAAGACGAAAAATGCAGATTAGGTGAGTTAGTGGGCGGAGTCAAAGGATGTAAACGTCATTTTTAAGCTAATTGAATTCCTCAATACTTTCATAATTTAATTACCAAATTTCCATTCATTTAAGTAAATATCCAATTTCCTCGACTTTAAAGTCAATTATCAAATCCCCTTTTACAATTACCAAATTCTTATGTATTTCAGTTAATTCCCAAAACCTGACATTTCTAATTTAATTACCGAATTCTCATGCATTTAAGTTAATCTTAGAATTCCCTGACATTTTGAATCTAATTAATTACATTCCTCACATTTTCAAGACTTAATTACCCAATTCCCTGACAATATTCAAAGTTTAAATTTTCTTATATTTCTACTTTTACAATTTAATTTCCAAATTCTCACACATTTAAGTTAACATGTCATTTCACAGATAATTAAACACATAATTACTGACCCCCCCCCAAAAAAAGCCAAGTGTATTATATGAAAGGGAACGAATATCCTATTGTTATCCTGCTTCTTTTTAAAAATCAGAAACTGCAACTGGGTCAGGTCAGGTCATCAATTTACAACCAACTAAATCTGCACTTCTTCCTCTCTTCTTTTTAGGCCTACATATTGCAAAAAAAGTAAAATTCACAACAAAATTCCATTCAATCCGCCATTTTGAACAACTTTTCCTGGATTATTTTGTCGCAATAACCGACTATTTCACTAACTTAATCGAATTCAACCTTATTTTTGGTATTATGTAATGGTTAAAAGTGTTTTGGACCTCCTAACTGAATAACCCCCCGTGTTAAACTTACTGCAGTGATTCATCCATCCACTTATGCTACATATATTTGCTAATTAATCAAAAAATCACGTGGATTTTAAACCTCCTAACCGAATTACCACCCGTGTTAAAAGTATTGTGGTGATTCAGCTAAGAGGTCCACTTATGCCAACTTTAACAGCTAATAACTCGGAAACTACAACATCAAATGTGGTGAAATTTTGTGGGATTTTAGGCAAACTAATAATTTACCTAAATATTAAGTTAATGAAAGAGAAAATAATTTTAAAAAATACCATATTACATACTTCACCTTATTCAAAAATATACAGTACAGATCAAAATTTCCTGGTTATCTTTAAAGCATTTTTCAATCAAAAAATTTTGCTATCAAAACTAAGTTAAATAGGTTATAAATATTATATTGAAACATAAATTTTCACTGTGTTTTTCATAACTTTATAGAAATAGCTGTTCATTTAGATGTTAAATATACTCAGGTATATTGTTACCAAATTTGGTGAATTTCTATAAAGTTTTTGCCAAGTTATTGACAAATAAACAGTGTATATAGTCCCTTTTTTGGGTAGAGGTTATTATATGAAATGTAAATAACTAATGGACCAAATAAAATGGAGGGAAACTAGGAAGAGTTTTTGGGGCAAATATTTCCGTGTTTACCAACAGGAAAAAAAATCTTGATAATTTTAAAGTATATCACGTGGGAGTTTCACTTGAACTTTATATGTATATCCGCTTGGTGAACTTTCTCTCCTCAAAAAACCAAAAATTGGAGGGTGAACGACCACAAACTACCACCAAACAATGCAAAAAAGATTACATTCACCATCTGGTCACATAATAATAAAGTCCCACTGTTTCCAGTCGTTTTGTACGAATCAAATGCCCCAATAACACAGGTGCACGGACCTTCTATCTGAACAACCCCCTGTCTATTTAGGCCACACCCCCTCTTCCAGAACGTCATACATCATACATAGACCGGAAGCGTCCATTGTAGACCTCTTAACTGGATTACCCCCCAATACACTTAGCATTGGGGTAATTCAGTTAGCAGGTCAAAATACACTTCATTTCCATGTTCTGCAACATAGTAATTGGCAAAATACAATTGGCATAACTGGACAATTTAACTAAATTACTTCCCCAGTAAGTTTAACATAGGGATAATTAAGTTAGGAGGTCTAAAAAAACTTTTATTTGGATTTATTAAAAATCACTAGTCAGCAGATATTTCCCCAAACAATTAAGACAAAATGTTATCTTTAAAAAAAAAAAATTACTAAAACTTCAACATTAAAAAACGATAAGAAAATGGGTGTTTTAGATGCGCAAAAATTAATGCAAATTACTTCTAAAATCTAAAAATCTAAAAATTACATAATTTCAACAATAACAACTATTCAATTCATACATACCTTATAATTATATCCCCTTTCATCCAATAAAATTCACAACATTGCACAAAACAATAAGTTTTACTTGATATAGGATATATTCCCCAAACAAAACACGTTTATTTATGTAACCATGTCTGATTTCGAAGTTTAAAAAAAAGGCCATTGATAATAGAACAATGGAAGAAAGGAAAAATCCAAGATGGCCGCCTGATTGCAGTCTGTCCCGATTGAACTTTGGCTCAAAACAATGCGTTTCTTGTGATTGACAGGTAGAAAACTCGAAGGAAGGGATATTTAATAAAGAAGACGGAGACCAAGGTCATTCATTCTTCTATACTTTCTTACATGGTATATAGTCTTAGTTTTTAAGAAATGACAATTCAACGAGGCGAAATGCAAAACTGTTTCTTATGAAGATTGTTGAACCGAATCCAGTTTTTAAAAAACAACAACAAAAACGTCTTTTGTTTGCCCTTAAAAACCATTTAAACCGATCCAAAACCCGTGACTATCACATCCTAATTACCTTAAAAAACAGTTTCCGGTCTCAAATCACAAATCTCCATTTGATTCCTTCCTTACAATAACAGTTACAGGGTGTCCCATTTAAAAAAAGATAAAGGCAATTCAAGTGTACATTAAGCATTAGGCACTGAATGACTTCGAGTGTAACCTTAGGATGACCATTGCGAGTCTACTCAAGGTCGAACGGGTGACCTTCACGGCTCCGATGAAGGTCGAACCTTGGATGTCGTCAATTTCATCAAGAAAACGATTGTTAACATGCTCATAAAGCACTTGTTTGTGTGAGAACCGGGAAATATGCAAATGACGCAATATTAGCATACTTTGTTTTCCTTTCATTGAAGACAATGCGTAGCCACGCCCTCTTTCTCCCTTTTTCCCACGCATAAAGCGCAAAAAGCATCTCAAAATCATCCGATTTACCGTTTTTAAACCGCTTTAAATTCCCTTCATTATTACACAAAACTGTAATTTATATTCAGATTTACTGTTTCCCTTCAACTAAGAAGTTATGTACATGAAAATAACGACTCCTAAGATGCTTTCTTTTACGGCAAGGAAATAAAGAAACAAGAAGAAACACGTCTTATACACGTGTCTTGGCATGAAACTACATTTCCGACTAGAAACGAGGTTCACTTGGGGAAAAATGAAGAGAAATGCACCTGGAGAATGAGAATTTGAAGTGGAAGGAGGCCACTTTCAGCATAACTTCCATTACAGTCATCAATCGCGTGGCCCAGTCGATGCCATGTGCAATTATCACCTAATTTCGTCGATTATCTTGGAAGATACGAGCGAAAATGTGGGTCCTAAAGCGAGTGGGACGCGTACCAGTCGCGCCCTCTGTGGCCGATTTAGTAACTAACCGGAAAAAGTAGGAGATTCACCTTTTACTTCCATGCAAAGAACAATAGGCAAGCTGTATTGTTTTTGTGTGTAAAAGGTGTAGTAGTTACACATGCACAAATTCACCGCCGCCATCTTGGTTTTCTTTTTTGTCTTCTACATAGGCCTACTTTTGTACTCGCAGTTGTTTATATTTAAACTGAAAGGGGCGTGCCAAACCCAGTTTATAGAGCAGAAACAAACCAAAACACCTGTTAATAACCTAAAAACCAACATCTAAATCTGGAAACTTCTTTTACATTTCATTAATTTTCCACAGAAATTCACGAATTTAAACTTCCAAACATCTGCATTCATCGTACATAATCTGCAGTTAATTCATTCTAAATATATTTAAGGCAGTTTATAATAATAGGGTAGATATTGCAATTACATTCTTCGGGTTTTGAAACTTAACGTTACATATAAAACGCTTTAACTTTGAATTATATAATAGCAGGAAGTCAAATGATGACAATTTTACAATTATTTCAGTCCATCATTTCCACTTAAAACTTATAATTTGCTGTATAATTGCATATAATGATATCATTTTCTCTCTTTTTTTACAAATATCCAACGATGAGATGAATCACGCACTGTACTGTGGAAAATGTGGCTAAAAACAAAATGGCAGTTGGAAATCGAACGTTTTCGAATTTTTCGAACGATTTGCGCGTTGACAATTAATTATGTTGTTTTCAAAGATGGCGCCTGACATATTTACCTACTTAAAGTTGTCAAAATTGATAGCAAATTTAGCAAAAAGCTACACTACACTGAAATGACATGTAGAAATCGTTTTCCGCATTTGAAAACGTTCGATGGATTCAAAACCGTTCAACGGATTCAAAAACATTCGATGAATTCAAAAACGTTCGATGGATTCAAAAAACATTCGAATCAAGACTTCCCATACACGTAATTACACGACATGTAAAAGGCCAGGACACGATAGTGGACAGAACGGATCTCTATAGCGTAGTTGGCTCCCATCCACCAGGTGGCGATGCTATTCGACGCGCCCGCGTTTCCCAAATCGAACTTTACACCACCTGGTAGACTGGGAACCAACTATACGTTCAACCTTATACCCGTGTCCTGGCCACATTGTCCTGGTTCAAATTGCAACTGCGCGCCACAGCATCCTCCCACTCCCCATTAAAAATGTCCCTTCAAATCGGGAAAACCGGCATAAAAACAAAAAAACCAGTCAATATATTGAAAATGAAACCTACCGATCATGAGTAGAGACACTGTGAGATGTTCCCTTCCCGTAGCCTTAAGGGCACCTAAAACGGTGCCCACAACTGCGCAGCAAAGTCCCACAAAGGCTATCATCACTATGAACCATCTTATGCTGACCGTCTGCGTCACTGTCACACCACAACAGTGTTTCGGTTCATCCTCGGGAGTGTAGTGACTTCCCCGAGGCGTCGATCGATTATTATTGTTGTTATTATTATTACTATTATTATTCCTGCGACTCGACGATGACGAGAAACGTTCGACTCGAGACCGCCTCGTTCTAGCCGCCGCCACGAGCGACGATGACGTCACCGGCGGCGGCTGAACCCCCTCTTGAGGCTGATTACCATACTGAACAGCTCCTCCTGGAACGGCGGCGATCGCTTGTTGTTCCCTTCTCGTCGCCGAGTGTTCCGTATTGTGAGGTAAAGTGGAGTAAGGAGGAGGGGGAAGGTGAGAATTTAGAATATCCGGCAGCAATTCGGCATTTAGAACGTTCGAATCGACGCGAGTTATCGCCGGCGCCGCGGCGCTCCTGCCAGCGGTGATGCCATCCTCGCCGACGTTCGAATTCGAATTCAAATTTCCATCGTCCGTGCCGTTTTGCCCGCGGACGGCCCGCATCCGGCCGTGGTGACGCCGCTGTTGATTTTGATGGTGTTGATGGTCATGATGGACGATCGCATCGTCGGAAACTTCGCCTCCACCTTCTCCTCCTCCTCCGCAATTTACGGCGACCGAATTGCGCGGCAACGAGTACCCGGTGGTCGGTCTTTGATGCAGCAGCCTGGATGGCGGGGCCGGAGGAATTTCAGCCGCCGTTTCGCCATTCTGCCTAATGGTGCTGCCGCTCCTGTAACCGGACACAACAACCGAGCTTCTCACCGGCATCCCATCCGTCGTCGTAATATGGGCGCATCTGTCGCGCAGCACTCCGTCGTTGGCCGACGGATCGCGATCCACGTCACTGTTATTACTATTCCAGTTCCTGTCCTCTTCGCAAAAACGCTGCTGTTGCTGATAGTAATCCCTTCTTTTTCCTCCCCCGATCATCACCGGCCGGGATCCAGGCTCTACTGGCGATCTCCTCGACAAGCGACGTCCGCGGAACGTTCTACGCCCCTCCCCTTCGTCGCTATTGGTCCCGGAAGCGGGAACGTCAGCGACCGTCCCGTCTGCTATTGGACGAAGGCCGCGCTCCTGGATCGAGCTCATTGTTCGGCGCAGGGGCGGCGGCATCAAGGTGGAGCGTCGGATTTTCATGGCCGATCTCGCTCGCGTTCCTCGGTCGAAGAATGGCGACGAATCGGAGCTTGTTTGTCGTATCGTTTCCGGTTCTGAATCGGAATCGGAAACGACAGCAAGATGGCCTCCCGTTCCTTGATGAAATCCGTGATTTTCTATGCCCCGTTCCTCTGCTAGATTTTGTCCGATTAAAAGAATACGAGCGCTGAGCGATTGCCATTCTGTTCTTGGACGGGTCCATGTTTGGCACGCAGGGGCGTGCGCGTTATCGGCCGCCATGTTTTTCCCGTTTCAAAACAGCAAAAACTTCACTTTTCGACGCTTTATTTCTTTATTTTACTTGATCTTCCACGACAATTCCTTTCGTCACGGTGATAGGTAGGCTGGAAATTGCGAAAAGTCGACGACTTCAAGTAGGTCATCAGAGCCACCTGAAAACAGTAAACTGGTTGTCAAAAAATAAAACTTCAAGAAAAAGAAACCAAGCCAACTTTCTGAAAATTATTTTCTTAGACTTCCATAGAATTCTTCTTTTTCAGTCTGGTATTTTTTACATACGTATAGAAAGAATAAAATTGGCCATGAAGTTTATAAAGGGAAAAACTAGTAGGAAATCTGCTCCAATAACAATAGGATATTTTTGCTTTGTTATACCTTCAAATCTTTATATCGATTTATTTCCGATATTGCGTTGCAGAAATTTATAATTTTTGAACGTAAAGATTGTAGTTTGAACGCAATAAAAACTACAGTGAATTTGTAAAACATAAGGGGCCACAAACAAAATGACCGTTGGAAATCGAACGTTTTTGAATTCATCGAACGTTTTGTCCGTTGACAGTTAGGTAAATATCACTGGCAAAGATGGCGCCCAGACACAAAAATGTATTAAAATTGTAAAAATTGACAGGGAATCGAGCAAAAGAATGTATTCTACACTAAACTGAGGAACAGAAATCGTTTTCCTCGTGCCAGACTATTAAAAAAAATAGCAAACGGCATTTGATAACGTTCTAGAAATTAAAAAACGTTCCATACATTCAAAAACGTTCCGTGAATTCAAAAACGTTCCATAAATTCAAAAACCTTCGATGGATGCAAAAAGATCCCATAAATTCAAAAACGATCGGTTTTTAAACGATTTTAAGTGCTATTTTCGGTAAAATGAAAGGAAACAACTTGTGCCATGTTAATTTAAATAATAAAAGAATTCAGTTCCGTCTTATTTTGGGTGGTACAAGAATTAAGATCAAGGTTTGAAGAAACATGCAGCATAACAATAAAAAGAAGTTTGACAGTGAATGAGTACCATGTGGTTATTTTCCGTTTGGGCACCAAGCTCATAGTATTTTCTTTAATTCCTCTTAAAGCAACATACTGAAAAAGCAGAAGAGGAAAATTCGCATCCGTTGTCTTAATAATAAGAAACAGGGCTTCTTTCTTTCTGTCTTTCTTTTCTTATATTGAAAGAGAAAAGGCAGAGATGATATTCGTCTTTTCAAACTTGAGCTTGCCAATTAGTGGAGCAAAACTGCACTCCAGTCTCTGCACACACACATCTTACAACAAAAGAAAGGAGAACCCCAAGAAAAAAGAAGCCTGTAAATTATAGGCACTTGTATTTTGTGAATGGTGAGGCAAGAAAAGGGAGGAAGGAAGAAAAGAAAAGAAATTGAAGGAATGTGTGAGAAGTTTCAGTGGGGGGGGGGGGAACCATCTTCATCACCGACTATGAATAACTTAAATTAAAACATTCTTCCCACGGCATATTATCTGCTGATTCCTAAATTATACAGGCCCTTTGTCCTAATTTGTCCTTTTCCTCTCATATTTCATCATCGACCCAAATTTTACTCCCAATGTGCTGTCAATACTATGGTCCATTTCAGTTCCACATTGTGTCTATTTCAGTTCAACATTGTGTTACAGTCCATTCCAGCTGAACATTGTATTATAGCCCATGTCATTTTAACATTGCTATAGTCTACATCAGTTGATTATTACATCATAGTCAGTTTCAGTTCAACATTATTATAGCCCATGTTAGTTTAAAGTTGTTATATAGTCCATTTCAATTCAATAGTGTCTATTTCAGTGTAACATTTTTAGTCCATGTCAGTTTGAAATTGTTAAAAGCCTATCAGTTGATTATTACATTATAGTCCATGTCAGTTCAACATTATTATAGTCCATGTCAGTTCA
>WWPM01024974.1:0-23335 GCA_023279145.1 Glomeris maerens | reverse complement strand
TCGGAACACCTCGTACTTACTACGCTTCCTCCTGGAACCCACAGTTTGGTTGACTCAAATACCCTTAATACCCAGTCGTCAACTAAGTGGTTAAAGGCCGTTAAGCTTCACACAATTGACAATTAAGGGGATAGTAATTGGCAACTATCTTAGCCGAGTTTTCAAAGCTAGATAGTTCGATACTCATCTCTATATCGATAGTGTCTACTAAGTTAATAGCCATTAGCGCATGTGTGAACATGGTATACACCTTTACGGTAATTCAAACAAGATATGGTAACACACGGGATTTACCAGCAGACTCCAAAGCGTAGTCCGCGATCCCCGTTTTGTCCGCGTCGTACGTGAACAGCGCGTCGCGGATCATCTTCCGCAAGATTTCCGCGTCTGCGCATCCCGCGCAGTTCACCGCCGGAGACTTCGCGTCCGCCGCTACGCTCGCTGCCGCCGCCCTTGCGTCTTTCGTCGCGAAAACGGTTAACGATCAGCATTCTCGAAGCGGTTATTCTCTCTCCGTCGTGTCTTCGCGCAAAAAACTCACCTCTGACGATGCGCTCGTGGGCCTCGGCCCACACGCTGCTGCCCGCGATCTGTCTGCTTATCCAGCCGGAGAGGCCGGAAAGATTCTCCCCGGACGATTCCCCAACCTGGCGCGAAACAAAGGACCCTTCGTAACACTTACGACTTCATTCGGAGGAGCTTATTCTAAATTTTTACTCAAAGTTTTCAGTTCACTTTTAACGTAATAACGATTTCAACACTGTTTTCTCGGCAACATCTTCCTGATTAAAATTCCCTCTTGCGGTCAAAATAAAATAACAAGATCAAGAACAACGTCTCCACCTTATTGAGCGAAGTGAAGACTAAAGCGGCCATTTCCGCGTCGCTCCTGCAGCACTTCTTGATTCCCAGCAGAGATTCCTGAAGATTGCCCAGTTGGAACTGCAGCCCTTCCAGTACTTTGCGTACACCGTCGTACCGCGAGTTCATCTCCTGGAACTCACTGTCAATCGATCGGGTTAGTAATTCGTACGCGGCGGAACCTCGCTTAGCGATTTAATTAGTTCAATTGACGGTTACACTTTCAGGCGTTGTACCACTTCCTGGACGACATCGTCGCTGGCCACTACAACCGGCTGAACGTCCGCGGCGGGAACCTCGCGACGAGGAGGGAAGTCCCGAGGCACTTGCGAGTTGTCGTCGCCGAGTGGCGGTTGCTCACCTTGCCACTCGAAGAAAGACGGGAGCGAAGGCTTCGGCAGATCGGACACATCCGGCCTTTCAACGGCTGCGAATTACGACAAACCTCCGCTGTCACGTCGTCAACTAACTTACGCACTAGGCTCCGTAACTAATCTGCCATTTTAATAACAATACTGGGGGGAGGGGGCATTAACTAACCTGCCCACGCGAGAAAGACGATCAGCGGCAAGCCCAAAACCATCAGCACCCAATGTCGTCGAAGCCGTTGAATCCTTGAAAGACCGCACGCATATTTGGCGCAACCGGACATTACAGACCGTTCGACCAACTTACCAATTTCTCGACAGTATCCACGTGTCGAACAGAATCACTTTGGATACGATGATGTACAGCGTTTTCCAGAAGTAGAGCCACGACCACGCGACGGACCCGGATCGCTGTCCGCTGCACGTGGTGTCTAACGAGTGATCTGCGGATAGATCGAAACTTAATCAAACAAAGCAGCAACACGACCGCGTTTACATTCTCAAATGTAAATAATCAGATTTGAAAACAACCTGATCACAACTTCAAATGAATTGTAAAAGAAAAACCACTGCTTAAACGTGGCGGCTTAGCGAACGAGACGAAGGCTTAAATTAGGATCGTAAATACGCAATCTTTGGCGCCGCGTCAAGGAAACGTTCACGTCACCTTCCTTGACATTTCCAACTCGTAACGAGGCTCGATCCGTTGATTAGAAGAGTACGACACAGGGATTTAAAACGGTCATAGCGTAACAATCAACTGATTATTCTTGGAAACCCTTGCGTAAATATTTAAACCCGTACCAAAGGTTTGCGAGAAGAGCGTCGAAACGGACCGAGACGCCGTCACGCGCGCGTCGCTCCATTCGCTGTCCGAGGTGTCCTCGAGGCCTGAAATGCAATAAAAGAACTCTGATAAAGCACCGATCTGTACTGTGATGTCCATATTATTACCGATAAGCCGTCTGCTGCTGCGGGTGTCGTGCAGCAGACGGGAGCCGTTGGCGTTCGCCACGCGCACGTACGGCACGCTGCGGCTCATTTCTTCCTGCTGCGCCGAATACTCCGATACCTTACTATCTAGCCTACAACAAGGAAAATCTTCAAAACGATTCCCCCGTGCATCCGTTCACGCAACGGCAGACCTTGATTCCGTCACAAGATGATTTTCCAAGCCGGACGCAACCGTGTAGTCGGTTTGTCTGCGGGAGGGAAAAAGGAACTAAGCATTTGACCAATTAAAACTGCAAATCGCTTTAAAATACCAAAAAAAATCGTTTCCCAATTGCTGTTTAGAGAGTACTATACAGTGTTTACAATGTTATACTGTCATACGTTATCGGTTATCTGGGAAAATGTGGACCAGTAGTTTACAAGTTCGCGCAGTTTAATCTCGTATAGTTCTGTCAATATTTCATATCTATAAATAAATAAACGCAGCCATGACATTACACAGCAACATGAGTATACGTAGCTAAAAACAAAATTGCACAGAACAATAACTAAACATTTTCCAGGCTTGATGAAACATAAATCAACAATTGCAAGTCGTTTCCTTATTGAATACATCAAACATGGCAAGTAGAAAACAATAAGCGATTGCTTATAAATTGAAATGCAGCATTTAAGTGTCTGTTGCGTATATTTCTTAAGGAGTTATAACATTTGAAATTACCCTGTGAACCGATTGTGGAGTGAAAAATGAAGTCCGGAAATAGAGTTGGACTCCAGCGGTGCGGAAATGGCGGCGTTTGCGGTCGATTCCCGTTGTAAACTCGAAGCGAAATCCTCGACTGCCTTCGTAGAATCGAGATATGTGGATTGTTTACTTTGGCCGAGAATCACGTTGTCGTATTGCACGTGGTGAATTTCATGCAGGTGATGATGATGGTGATGGTTGTGTTTGTGGTTGTGGTGGCGATGATAGCTTCTATTCCTCGTACTATTTTCCCGCTGATACCTGTAAAAATAAATACGCAGAAATTTCAATCTCTGCAAATTAAGACGAACATTGCACGGAAACCGACTTTCCGACTCGCTTCGATGCTCGAAACCCAGAAAAAACGCGGACGAAAATGGCAGCCGAGTTGCCGAAAACGTTCGATTCGAACGAGGACAGTTAGCGCGCGAAAGCCCGAGTAGTGGACGTGTGAAGTCACGGCGCTCCACCAAAAGTCAACTCGCGAGTTCGAACCGACTGCCAAGGTGCGGTAGCGGAAACCGCAACCGCCTGGTAGTTCTACCGCCGTACGTAGAACTACCAATCGTTACATTCCGCACAGGAGACATTCCCTAATGATGTCATGGCTTTAGGGGATGGGGGTGGGAGCAATAGTGACAACAAGTGACGATAAGGGTGGGTGGTGGGGGGGTTGTTGAAAGAAGTAAGACATCATGATATTTCTATTGCTCTGAAGCGGTTTTTCACGGATTTTTCTGAAAAGGTTGTCGCAAGCGACACCTGCCGTCGTATAGATGAACTATAAACAGCACAATAGTATTCTAAATTCTTGATCTTTAGCATGTCATGGGGAGGGGAGGTTAGTGGAAATGATTATTATTCGTGATTACGGGCTTTTTTATTACATCATTTGGGAATGTTCCCATTCTTCATTACAATGGTAAAAAAGTGGAAAAGCTGCTCCATGTATTAGAATACGGATGACAGCGCCACATGCAGGAGACAATGCTCCGCGCCAAAGCCCTTTCATATATGTATAGCCTTTATAGAACCTACAGCGGCGTGTTGATTCTAACTCACCGCGTCAAACAGCCCATTCGAGACATCGGCGGTGTCACCGGGGAGGGCGGCACCACAACCCCGGCGTCACATTATCTTTCGAATAATCAATTTCCCGATCGATAAAACCGCGCGCGCAATTACTCGTTTCAAAAGAACAAATAGTCCCCGAAAGTAATACGAGACAGAGAAAAAAAACTCTTGTTCTAAATTTAAATAAACATACGTTTGTCTGCATGAGCCGTCGCACGCACTGCGCAGGATCATCGGAGAACCGCCGGGTCTGGCCGGAATCGGCATTTTTGCGGCGCTTCAATCGTTTCTCGGGGCGCTTAAACCGCTTTGACATCAGGTTTTCTTCTCACCGTAAATAAAAACGAACTCCGAGCTTTGCCATGAGCAACGGTCGCGTGCAACGCCTTGCGCTGGAACTCGTGTAAAAAATATTATGCATAGGCGTGGGCGTCAACTTCCGACTACACCCCGTAATATCCCCTCGACCCATTTCCGATTAGACTCGCCCGGCGTCAAAATGTCATACGTCACCCGCTCTCTCTTTGGAACCTCCTTTAAGCATTATACCGCGTAGGCCAGGAAGCGATATTCCATGGAACGTCGTTGGTCCACAGTCTACCAGGTAGCGCGTCGTTCGATGCGCGTGTTAATGGCATTAGTGAGCAGTGCGCCACCTGGTGGACTGGAGACCAACTACGATACAAAATCCTCGTTGCGTCCAATACAGTGTCCTGGCCTCATTACTACAAAAAAAAGATCAATATAAACCAATCCTTAAGTTAGGTGTACCTCGAATGTACTATGCACTGTAAACGAAGGGATTAATAAATTTTAACGTAGAATAAAGACTCCCTACGCGATGTCATTGCTGGGATTATAAAAACATTGTTCTAGACTTGCCTTGTTATGGCTTCAGTAAGGCTGGCCTTACACAAACAAACACGTGATATCATTGCTATTTATTCCCGTTTCTGACAGTCTTGCAACAAGGAATGTGCTCGTTGCTGCGACTAAAGAAAGATGTAAAATTTAACGAAAAACCTGAAAGAAACAATTTTTCCTTCCTCCATAGAACTAAAATCATTCCAGTTTTCAATTATATATACAATTGTGAACGTGTAAATAAATGAAAAATGAGAATACAAAAAGGGAAAACATAAAAAGGCTAAGGGGGTGATGCACATTTGAGGCAACTGCGATGTTATTATAGCCTTATTTAGATAAAGATGTAGGGAGCATGAATTACGGATGTCATTTTATGTAGGTCCTACTTGGGGACATATGGGTTTATTGGAACTTTATGTCTTGTTTTCATGCAGGGAATATACCCTGTCAGTTTGTCCCTGTAATTCTGCAACACCCTGTATACTGTCCCTTAAAGGCGAACTGACAAGCTTTTCAAATTCCCATCCAATTCCCCCTGTTCTTCAGTTTAATTTTCAGGGTACCTTAGAAAAGCTTGTCAGTTCACCTTTAAGCAAAGGAACACGCAAGGACCACACTTTGATGCGGGTTTATTTCGTGTTTGTATACCAATACAGATGCGTAGTTCAATACTACTTGCTGTAACCACGGCTCTGTCTGCGACCGCGGGCTCTCTCGAACTTCCGGCCCTTGGACCGCACGTAAGGTCTGAAAGTTTGACACAAAGATCAGTATTGCTTCCCCTACATCGCGGGTACGTCACTTAGCACTAGAAGCCCCAGATGCGGTCAATTTGACGGTTTTGCAATATTAATAAATATGCGACCTTGACCTTTGGGGCTTCTAGTGTTAAAGGGAATAGACACATTAACCCTCAAGTTGCAACAAAGTGGGCGGTTACAATCGAAACGCTTGCGCTAGGATTGGCCGGTGAACTCACTTGGTATGGCTTCCTGGAAGACCAGGGGCACGTCCAAAATGTCTGCAAGCTTCGCGGGCTTTCCTGGGTCCTACGTTAACAAAACTACACGGTACTATACTGCGAGTACAAGTGTTGCGTCGTGTCGTTCACGGGGGAAGATTCGTACGGTACCTTGGATGAGCACGGTGTTCTTTCCTCTGGGGCTCTTCAACGCGAGCTGGTCGAAAGTGTACAACTTGCCACCGGCGGCAAGTATTCTGGCCCTTGCGCGTTCCGTCACGCGAAGCGCGACCACCTGGAAAGGTTAAAAGGCCCGTTTTCAACGAGCTGCTTCGGTAGATAGATCGGGTCTAAGGACAACCTTCAGCTTGGGGACATCGAAGAGACGGACGTCATCGGTGACGGTGCCAACGACGATGGCCAACTTCCCTTTACGTCCCGCATGGCTCATGTGCTTCACCTGCGAAAGACAAACTAGTTTTTGAACCAAATAAGCTTTTGAGAAAACTACTCCAAGGCCTGAAAGCAAGATGCGTAAACATGGCTGCTACTAAAAAGCCCGGGCAACAGAGCTCCCTACAAAAATGTATAACTGGAATGTAAAAATAGGAATGAAGTTTCGCAATAGAGGTCTGTATGTATATAAGTATAGTTCATAAAACGTCCCAAAGAAATAAATTTCTTCATAATAGTGTTTTGCCGGAGGAAAGGCATTCATTCACATCTTGTCACTTGTACAACTAAATAAAACAGGTTTATAAACTGAGACCCGAACTGCTAAATAACATATTGCAACATAGTAGTAGTTTGTATTTCAAAGTACTGACCAAATTTTTCAACGACAATGGCGGTCTGTTGATTCTACTCATGAACAATCTCTTCAGAATAATACGATTGAACTTGGCCTTAGTCCGGCGAAAAAGGAATCTGTAAAGCTGCAATTACAAAACACATAGATGAATGAATTTTATGACTGAAGCTTTGTGTGACTGACAACGAACCTTGACGAGAAGCCGAAGGTAGATGTCGTAGCTTTTCGGCTCACGTCGGACCACTTTCCTATCATACTTGTGGATGATGTCGATACCCTACAAAATAACCATCTACAATTAATATACGGAGCTTGACGAATACATCTTGCGCGAAATTAGCCCGAAAATAAGGCGGATGGTATTAGATTAAAGACGGATTGTGTTAGGAAAACCGAACAGACACGCACCATGATGGAGACACCTTGGCCGAGAGAGTGTTGCCGGTCTGAATGGAAAGTGGTATCGAAGCGACAACATCGACTAATATCGCATTCTAAAATCTATATTTGTCATCGTCAACGAAGCTAATGTATTTCATCATTAACTAAAATATATTGCAAGTGCTATATCTTTGTAAAGCTTGGTTCCAATTATAATAGAAAACTTTCGTGGCGATCGGACAGAAAGAAGCTGGCAACACTGATGCATCTCTCCCGTGCGTTACGTTTTGCCGCGAGACGATTCACCCCCATATAAATTTTCGGTTCTCAATAGTTTTTCATCGATCAAGCTTAGATTTAGTTTACAAATCAATCATGGGCATAAAATCTAAACCACGATCCAACGATTGCATTGCTCAAATATGTATATGTAGTACGAGAGCCATTCAAATGCAATAATTGTGAACGCAATCTTGTTTGGCGTCAACGCGCACTGGTTGTGACGTCAGTAAGCCCCACCTTGGCTCCACCCATTCGGGCGTTAACCTGCATTTCTAACCCCGCCTCGACCGACGGGAATCATCTGCGAAACAAGTCTGTGAAGAAACGACGGAAATGTCGTTCTGCTCGTGGAAAAACGACGAGCACTTCAGGGATCATTTCAAACCAGGTTCTGTACAGTGTCTGCATGTTTTATATTTTAGCCATTCGTCAAGATTAATTGTTTATTTCACTATAATTAATTGAAATTAGGGATCTACGTTTGTGCGGAATGCAGCTACGAATTGTTTTCTAGTCGTACAAAGTACGAACACCACAGTCCTTGGCCTGCTTTTACGGAGACCTTGCACCCTGACAGCGTTTCCAAAGTCCCGGAAGAAGGGCGGGAAAATGCTCTCAAGTTACGTCTAAATTTCCCCCGTATTTAAAGGCACGGTGAGCGCAAATAAAAAAACCCTAAAATGGTAGGGATGACTGCCACTAAAAGGAACAGCCAGGTACCACAGTACGTGTCACATAGGGCTCCGACGCCCCTTAAAAAAATCTTCAAATGCTTATTTTAACCTTGCATCTCGCCCGAATTAATTTCTGCTATGAAAAACAGTTTGGAGTGTGACTTATCATCGCTTTATGTCAAAGAATAAAACATAAGCATGTATTCTTTTGGACTCGCCGTGCCTGTAATGAGAAAATAACAGGAGTTTGACATGGTGTTAAATTGGTGTCGGTCTGTAATTGTTATACAGGTTTCCTGTGGAAAATGTGGCCTAGGTTTGGGTCATGAATTCCTAAAGGATGGTCCAAATGAGTGTTCAAGGTTCTGAATTTTCTCCCACTCCATTCGGTTCATCTCCAACAAAGGTGATATTATACGTAACGTGGGGGAAAAATGGACACGGTGCATTCAATACTTAATACTTCTGTATCTTTCATAATAAGATTTGACGAATGAGCAACAGGAGATAGTGAAATAAGACGAAGAGTTGGAATATCGGCAAAAGCGTAATGACGTATCCGCGGTAAAGTCTCGTCGGGGAGACCGTGGAAAACCGATGAAGGTGCCGATGGCCTCTCCACTTTGCAATATCACAAAGCAATACAATCTCAACTTCTTCCAAACATGGCAGCATGAGGAAATGCACCGGTCGTCAAAATCGCATTCGTATTTAGTCTTTACAATGATGATCTGATCGCACAACGATACGAGATGCACATATTGTTATCTATAATTCCAGTTGTTATGATGTTATATACAGTGCATTAAATTATTTATGCTGTTGTACCTTGTGGTTCCACTTTCTCCTCCTTAGTATCTCCGGTATCGTATTTTGGATCGCAAACGTATTTCTTCATGTTGCGGCATCTCAAACAACGCATAACAAACTGCGGCTTCCTCTTTTGCCCACCTGCAATAATTTAGTTTTGTATTAATTAATTTGGCAATTAACTAGCAATATTTTTTAGATTAACACACATCCCAAACTTTTGAAACAATAGATGCGCACCATTAATTTAATTAATTGATAATACTGAAAATATAGTACTATGATAACAGGCATAGTTGGTGGTTTTGCTTTCCTAAGTGATTTTAAGGTTTACTTATTTGAATGTATAGTGTTTTGCATTCATTTTTCAAGAAGAAATGTTGAATTTTACGTTTGATCCGGCAGGTGGCGCTCGTTCCGGGCAACAAAAGCTGGCCGCAAATGGCGCACAGACTTCTCTTGACGGAGGTGTCACTGCAATAAAATTCGATATTTATTGCTGCGCGGGGAATTTACAGAACAAAAAGGATGAAAACTTACAGTTTGACTACTGCTCTTTCGGCTACGTATTTGAGAAGAGCGCCGTATGCTGCGCAAACGCCGTCATTGGCGCTTAAAGGCCTAGTAATTGCGGACACGTGACATGCCTATAATTCGGAAACAAATGAGGAAATGATTTAAAACATTAAAGAAACCCGATAATACATCCGTACCTGATACAAGAAATTTATGCGCTCGCACAGTTCCTTCGGATAGTACGGTTTTGCTGACTGTTTCGCTCGGCGTTTCCCCATATCGTTCGATGCGCTTGTCCAATAGGGAGAGAGTGGCCAAACTGATTCCTCGCGTTGACTAGTTCCGCTGTCGTTCAGCCATTTTCCCCCTGTGCACCGCTCACTCTCTTTAGTATAGTCATAGGTATATTATTATTGGACGACTTGGTATGACGTCACTCGGTTCGAATCTCTGATTGGACAATTCCGCTATAGTTCCGCCATTTTTCTCCTCTGCCCTGCCCACTCCCTTTAGTATTATTGGACGACTACTTGGTATGACGTCACTCGCTACGAAATCCTTTGCTCTGATTATTTTGGAACATACAGAAGCCGGTACGTACCGACAGAATGGAGTGCTGATACCGATACGTATCTATAGAATCAAGAACAACGACGAACTAGTCTGAAGCAGGAGGCTATTCAAACCAATAATAGAACAAAACTACCGTTACAACGTATTGACTTAATGGAGGGCCCATAACGGTACATATTGCCGGGCTGACATGACCAAACCAGTATGTATCGATAGAATCAAGACGAAAAAACGAGGGCTATTTAAACAGGTTATAGAATGCAAATACCGATACGTACCGGAGGAATCGAGAAAAACGAAATGCTTGAAACCGACCACAGAATGCTAATACCGGTACGTATCGACGGAATCAAACTATAGAAGAGTCTATTTTCCAGGGAATCCAGCCATGTACTGTACGAAATAAAAATACAGTAGTATTAATGTATACTGCATAGTTTACAAATCGGTAAAGTTGGAAATTTATTAAAATCCAATATCGTCGTTCGCAACGCGTACATCTTCAAACACGAGTTGCTTTTCTCGACGACATATTCATCTCTCTTCTTATTCTTATTCTTATTTCATGGAAATCCCACAAAACTTTTCAACTGTCCGACGTCACAAGTCATGAAATGTCATAGAAAATGTAGATTTATGTTCTCGTAATAACATGCAAGGCTCGTTGGTGAAACATTACTCCTCATGTTCCTTTCTTTCCGTCTGTCTTTTTTCACCCAACGTACCTTACAGGTTAAAGGTGAACTGACATTGTTTTGTAACAACCCCTGAAACATCCACAACATCAAAGAAATTTTATTCCCAGTTGCAATTTGAAATTTTGACACATTCTTCACCCTCCTCATTCCCCCTTTCTGTACAAGTCGACTCTTCCATTCGATCTAAAAGTGGGGGCGTTGTGTAAATCGACGAGGGGCCGTTCAGATAGAAGGTCCACCTACATGCCAATAACTCTACTTTCTTCAAAATGTGATAAAAAGAAACGCAATTTGTCAGTTCACCTTTAAGAAGTTGGAAGCACTTTCTTCTTTCTTTTCACTTTCTTTCTTTCTCTTCATCGTTTATTCTATAAACTTGTGTAAAAATACTGCAACGTTATAGTTATTACGCTCACCACCATCATCATCATCATCATCATCACAAAAGGGCCTCAGAGATGCGCTAGAATCTCCACTTCCCTCTGCTGGTGCCCTTGCGCGCTCTGCGGCGAAAGGTCCTCTTCCTCGTCTCCTCCTCGGTCCTCTAGGACACGCGAGGCCTCCGTGGTCTGCAGTATGGTCACCGCGTTCGTGTCCCTAGGCCTTTTGCAAGTGACCGGTGCCACCGGGTCGCCGGTGGCGACCGACACGGGGCAAGGGTCCCAGGGTATGATGGCCCTTTGCGGGGACCCGGCTTCGCTGGCCGTGTTCGTGTTGGTGTTTGCGTCGAAGAGGCTCTCGCGGGACAACACGCTCAGGCTCAGGGAAGGGTCCCTGCTGTGGGTGTACAACGGTGGTGGTGGTGGTGGGACCGCGGCACGGTTGGTCACCACGGTGCCCCTTGCCTCGGTTGGGGCCGTGGTGGAGTAGTGGTGCACCGAACTGGCCCTTGAACGGTAACTCGGGGGCCGGCTGCAGTCGCTGTCTCGGCTGATGCTCAGGGGTGGGCGGCTGGAAAAAGGAAAAGGTCCAATGAAATGTCACCATTACCCCTGTAGATGCCCTACCCTCCCCCACTCCTCTCAACAAACAAACACTGTATACTTGACACACGGAATAGGAGTAGGTAATAAGGAAGTTGAAAGTAATACCTGGTGGTCCTAGTGATGGTGCCGTTGTGGGACCTGTAGGTCGGAGGAGGAGACAAAGGGGACAGTGGGCTGGGGTTTGGGGCCGGTTGCCTGTCTAGGAGCAGCAGCCTGAGCCTGTATTCCTGCATCGAAGCCTGGTAAGATGGCGGCGGAGGCCGGTAATGGAATTCTGGGTACATCATGGCTACAGTCAAAACCAATTCATAGGGCTATAGTCCGTTTCAGTTCAACCCCTTTTTTCATGCATATATCTATCGTCCGTTTTAGCTAAACCTTTCGTAAATTCGTCATACTAACAGGGCCTTTAATGCAATTTGGACCCAAGATGTCTACCTTTGAAGACTATATAGTCCGTTTCAGTTCAAACTTTGTCTTTGGTTGGATGCATCATTAGAGATGGCAACATTTAAGCCCCTCCCACTTCAGGAGTGCTATCCAACCATCGCATTTTAAACCCAGTATTGACCGCTTTGCATAACTACAGTCTCCGTTTCCTGACATCTGCGGCAAGATGGCCGCCGCCATTACAGCAGTCTCGAGGCCTGGCCAGGCCTCAATGGCGCTTACCGGCGTAAGGATGGTGAGGTCGTCCGTAAGCCGGTGGCACTCGAGGTACGAATCTGCGATTGGGTTCCGGGTTATCCGAGTTCAAGCCCAGCATAGCTCTGCAAGACGGAGCGTCGTGTGACGTCAGTTTCCAGGCGATTCCACTCACTGTGATCAGCACGATGCCAACACCTGCAACAACCACGCCACTTTTATTACAGTAGAACTCCAATTATCCGAACTCCAGTTATCCGAATCGACTTAAGACGTCTGAACAGCTGTTTCTTACCAAAATGTGCTGCAGACAATAGAATTTTGCGTTGTTGTTGGTTTTTTTAAGAAATTACATTTTACACAATTATTATTCAATTATCCGGATATTTCAATGTTTTTCTATCTTCAACTTCTTATTCATTTTCCAATTTAAATCAAGGAACAAGTTACAGCGTCTTGAGAAAGTGTCAAGAAGTTTGCACTCGTCTTGAAGACGTTTTCTCAGGTATTTTGCCACAACAACCCCGTGGCAAGAAGCGCAAAAAAAACACCCCCACCAACCCCTTAGAGGTGGCGATTAATCGATTAATCGAGGGGTAAATGCCCAACCCAAGCGCTGGAATTTCAGCATTCACAAAAGAAGAAGAATAAGAAACGAAAAGAAAGACACCTTACACCATCAAAACAAACTCGCCAACAAAACGGAGGAATTACATATTATTGGTCGAATTTCTAACCGCTTTTAAATGCAATTAAAAACTAATTTTAACAACTGAATCGACAGAAGTGAATGATGATTTTCATCAAATTACCGACTTAATCAACAGTATAAACGAGAAAACTAAATGAAAAGCTACAAACTTAAATGACAAACATTAAAATAACTCGTTAAATTACCAACTGAAAAAGATACAAACAATTATCATTAACTTAATTAACAATATTAATGCCGACAGTTGCAATAATTATCAACTGAATTAACAAATCTTACTGAAGTCATACAAGTTTATTAAATTTAATTAAAACCGTTAAAAATTTTATTTAACTGAAATTTAATTAAAACCGCTAAAAATGTTTTTAAACTTTATTAAAACGGTTAAAAATGTTATTAAACTTAATTAAAACCGTTAAGAAGGTCACTAAACTTAATTAAAACTGTAAAAATGTTATAAAAATTAATTAAAGCCATTAAATCTTACTAAAACCGTTAAGGAAGTTGTAAAATTTACATTAATATAATATAATTGATAATATTACTAATACCCTATTTAAAACCCGTTAACTTACCTGATTTACAAAAGCAAAATTAATATGAATTCATAGCGATGAAATATTTATTGTGATATACAGAAACTACAACTGAATTTACCTGCAAAATGAACAAGATTTCCTGTATTTACACCTTGACCTCTTATTTTGACCCCAAATAGTGAAAAGTGGGCCATGACGTCATCAGCAGCCAAACCCAATTGAAAAACCAAACAAAACCAATGAAAGTGAAAGCATCATTATGTTTTCTAACCATGTCAACCGATTGCTCTTTAATTGGCGGCTAATGGAAGTAGAGCAGCGCCACCTGGCGACAAACGCGCGCACAAACGTACTGACGGTTTGTTTTCACGTGCAAAAATAAGTAAATGAAATGACAATCTGAAAACGAGCAACAACTGATTTTCAGAGTTATGTACACTAATTAATTACATTTACAATTACTGAACTATTTTCAATTAAAACTGCTATTATATAGTCGGTTTGTGTTCAAAGTTGGAGTGATTCCAGGCCGTTTAAAATGGCAACTTTGTTATAAAATTCCATTCGTATCGCAATTTGTTCATAATCTTTTAAGAATATTTAGATTAGTTAGTACATACTACACTTCAAAGATTGTCTTCAATTAAGTTTGGAAAAATCGATTTTGTTGTACGTAGTATGTAACTATATAGTGCAAAGTTGAGTGCGAATGGACTATAAAAATCCAATTTTGGGGCTTATGTTTACTTTCAATTTACTGGCTATCAATAATAAAGTAGTTTCGCGATTGATTTTCTTCTTATTCTTACATGATTGATGGAATCTTGAAGAAGCAATCATTTTTCCCGCCATTTTCTTACATCTTCAGTTTTTATAACCAGGTTAAGTTTTCATTTTTGGATTTCTTCCAATTCCTTCTTCTTCTTATTCCCAAAGGAGAAATAAGTCACTGTGACGTCACTAACTTTTTTTCTATATCGCACAGAAGATTTTTGTAGGCCATTCGTGTGTAATCCAAAATGGCCGCCATGAAAATAGGCCTATCGATCAAAAAGTTATCTGAAATAGTATATAGTAAATGAATCGATTGAAAGTTAATGAGGATGAATGCATTTTTTGGCAATTTGGACGGGGATTTGCATATGGTAATAAGCAACCAACACCTGAGACCCTAAACAGATAATTGAAGCGGATCGATATATCGATATATCGAAATCCGATAATTAAGCACTGTATACACGGAGAGATGAAACTTGAAATGAACCCAGTGTCATAACACACATTGACTATAATAATATACAATATAGTACTCCGTTTCAGTTCGCTTTGGAGGGGCGTGGCGTAACAACCCATTAGGGCAGCCATCTTGGAAATGGCATCCAGGGATATTTCATTCGGGATTGGGGAGGTTTGGAAGACGAAAAATGCAGATTCGGTGCGTTAGTGGGCGGAGTCAAAGGATGTAAACGTCATTTTTAAGCTAATTGAATTCCTCAATACTTTCATAATTTAATTACCAAATTTCCATTCATTTAAGTAAATATCCAATTTCCTCGACTTTAAAGTTAATTATCAAATCCCCTTTTACAATTACCAAATTCTTATATATTTCAGTTAATACCCAAAACCTGACATTTCTAATTTAATTACCAAATTCTCATGCATTTAAGTTAATCTTCCAATTCCCTGACATTTTGAAGCGAATTAATTACATTCCTCACATTTTCAAGACTTAATTACCCAATTCCCTGACAATATTCAAAGTTTAAATTTTCTTATATATATACTTTTACAATTTAATTTCCAAATTCTCACACATTTAAGTTAACATGTCATTTCACAGATAATTAAACACATAATTACTGACCCCCCCCCCAAAAAAAGCCAAGTGTATTATATGAAAGGGAACGAATATCCTATTGTTATCCTGCTTCTTTTTAAAAATCAGAAACTGCAACTGGGTCAGGTCAGGTCATCAATTTACAACCAACTAAATCTGCACTTCTTCCTCTCTTCTTTTTAGGCCTACATATTGCAAAAAAAGTAAAATTCACAACAAAATTCCATTCAATCCGCCATTTTGAACAACTTTTCCTGGATTATTTTGTCGCAATAACCGACTATTTCACTAACTTAATCGAATTCAACCTTATTTTTGGTATTATGTAATGGTTAAAAGTGTTTTGGACCTCCTAACTGAATAACCCCCCGTGTTAAACTTACTGCAGTGATTCATCCATCCACTTATGCTACATATATTTGCTAATTAATCAAAAAATCACGTGGATTTTAAACCTCCTAACCGAATTACCACCCGTGTTAAAAGTATTGTGGTGATTCAGCTAAGAGGTCCACTTATGCCAACTTTAACAGCTAATAACTCGGAAACTACAACATCAAATGTGGTGAAATTTTGTGGGATTTTAGGCAAACTAATAATTTACCTAAATATTAAGTTAATGAAAGAGAAAATAATTTTAAAAAATACCATATTACATACTTCACCCTATTCAAAAATATACAGTAAAGATCAAAATTTCCCGGTTATTTTTAAAGCATTTTTCAATCAAAAATTTTGCTATCAAAACTAAGTTAAATAGGTTATAAATATTATATTGAAACATAAATTTTCACTGTTTTTTTAATAACTTTATAGAAATAGCTGTTCATTTAGATGTTAAATATACTCAGGTATATTGTTACCAAATTTGGTGAATTTCTATGAAATTTTTGCCAAGTTATTGACAAATAAACAGTGTATATAGTCCCTTTTTTGGGTAGAGGTTATTATATGAAATGTAAATAACTAATGGACCAAATAAAATGGGGGGGAACTAGGAAGAGTTTTTGGGGCAAATATTTCCGTGTTTACCAACAGGAAAAAAAATCTTGATAATTTTAAAGTATATCACGTGGGAGTTTCACTTGAACTTTATATGTATATCCGCTTGGTGAACTTTCTCTCCTCAAAAAACCAAAAATTGGAGGGTGAACGACCACAAACTACCACCAAACAATGCAAAAAAGATTACATTCACCATCTGGTCACATAATAATAAAGTCCCACTGTTTCCAGTCGTTTTGTACGAATCAAATGCCCCAATAACACAGGTGCACGGACCTTCTATCTGAACAACCCCCTGTCTATTTAGGCCACACCCCCTCTTCCAGAACGTCATACATCATACATAGACCGGAAGCGTCCATTGTAGACCTCTTAACTGGATTACCCCCCAATACACTTAGCATTGGGGTAATTCAGTTAGCAGGTCAAAATACACTTCATTTCCATGTTCTGCAACATAGTAATTGGCAAAATACAATTGGCATAACTGGACAATTTAACTAAATTACTTTCCCAGTAAGTTTAACATAGGGATAATTAAGTTAGGAGGTCTAAAAAAACTTTTATTTGGATTTATTAAAAATCACTAGTCAGCAGATATTTCCCCAAACAATTAAGACAAAATGTTATCTTTAAAAAACATCAATTTACTAAAACTTCAACATTAAAAAAAGATAAGAAAATGGGTGTTTTAGATGCGCAAAAATTAATGCAAATTACTTCTATGTAAAGACTTTGTATATACTTTATGCATAAGCCTATACAAGACTAAAAAACTAAATCAAACAACTCCAAATCTAAAAATTACATAATTTAAACAAAAACAACTATTCAATTCATACATACCTTATAATTATATCCCCTTTCATCCAACAAAATTCACAACATTGCACAAAACAATAAGTTTTACTTTATATAGGATATATTCCCCAAACAAAACACGTTTATTTATGTAACCATGTCTGATTTCGAAGTTTAAAAAAAAGGCCATTGATAATAGAACAATGGAAGAAAGGAAAAATCCAAGATGGCCGCCTGATTGCAGTCTGTCCCGATTGAACTTTGGCTCAAAACAATGCGTTTCTTGTGATTGACAGGTAGAAAACTCGAAGGAAGGGATATTTAATAAAGAAGACGGAGACCAAGGTCATTCATTCTTCTATACTTTCTTACATGGTATATAGTCTTAGTTTTTAAGAAATGACAATTCAACGAGGCGAAATGCAAAACTGTTTCTTATAAAGATTGTTGAACCGAATCCAGTTTAAAAAAAACAACAACAAAAACGTCTTTTGTTTGCCCTTAAAAACCATTTAAACCGATCCAAAACCCGTGACTATCACATCCTAATTACCTTAAAAAACAGTTTCCGGTCTCAAATCACAAATCTCCATTTGATTCCTTCCTTACAATAACAGTTACAGGGTGTCCCATTTAAAAAAAAGATAAAGGCAATTCAAGTGTACATTAAACATTAGGCACTGAATGACTTCGAGTGTAACCATAGGATGACCATTGCGAGTCCACTCAAGGTCGAACGGGTGACCTTCACGGCTCCGATGAAGGTCGAACCTTGGATGTCGTCAATTTCATCAAGAAAACGATTGTTAACATGCTCATAAAGCACTTGTTTGTGTGAGAACCGGGAAATATGCAAATGGCGCAATATTAGCATACTTTGTTTTCCTTTCATTGAAGACAATGCGTAGCCACGCCCTCTTTCTCCCTTTTTCCCACGCATAAAGCACAAAAAACATCTCAAAATCATCCGATTTACCGTTTTTAAACCGCTTTAAATTCCCTTCATTATTACACAAAACTGTAATTTATATTCAGATTTACTGTTTCCCTTCAACCAAGAAGGTACATGAAAATAACGACTCCTAAGATGCTTTCTTTTACGGCAAGGAAATGAAGAAACAATAAGAAACACGTCTTATACACGTGTCTTGGCATGAAATTACATTTCCGACTAGAAACGAGATCCACTTGGGGAAAAATGCACCTGGAGAATGAGAATTTGAAGTGGAAGGAGGCCACTTTCAGCATAACTTCCATTACAGTCATCAATCACGTGGCCCAGTCGATGCCATGTGCAATTATCACCTAATTTCGTCGATTATCTTGGAAGACACGAGCGAAAATGTGGGTCCTAAAGCGAGTGGGACGCGTACCAGTCGCGCCCTCTGTGGCCGATTTAGTAACTAACCGGAAAAAGTAGGAGATTCACCTTTTACTTCCATGCAAAGAACAATAGGCAAGCTGTATTGTTTTTGTGTGTAAAAGGTGTAGTAGTTACACATGCACAAATTCACCGCCGCCATCTTGGTTTTCTTTTTTGTCTTCTACATAGGCCTACTTTTGTCCTCGCAGTTGTTTATATTTAAACTGAAAGGGGCGTGCCAAACCCAGTTTATAGAGCAGAAACAAACCAAAACACCTGTTAATAACCTAAAAACCAACATCTAAATCTGGAAACTTCTTTTACATTTCATTAATTTTCCACAGAAATTCACGAATTTAAACTTCCAAACATCTGCATTCATCGTACATAATCTGCAGTTAATTCATTCCAAATATATTTAAGGCAGTTTATAATAATAGGGTAGATATTGCAATTACATTCTTCGGGTTTTGAAACTTAACGTTACATATAAAACGCTTTAACTTTGAATTATATAATAGCAGGAAGTCAAATGATGACAATTTTACAATTATTTCAGTCCATCATTTCCACTTAAAACTTATAATTTGCTGTATAATTGCATATAATGATATCATTTTCTCTCTTTTTTTACAAATATCCAACGATGAGATGAATCACGCACTGTACTGTGGAAAATGTGGCTAAAAACAAAATGGCAGTTGGAAATCGAACGTTTTCGAATTTTTCGAACGATTTGCGCGTTGACAATTAATTATGTTGTTTTCAAAGATGGCGCCTGACATATTTACCTACTTAAAGTTGTCAAAATTGATAGCAAATTTAGCAAAAAGCTACACTACACTGAAATGACATGTAGAAATCGTTTTCCGCATTTGAAAACGTTCGATGGATTCAAAACCGTTCAACGGATTCAAAAACATTCGATGAATTCAAAAACGTTCGATGGATTCAAAAAACATTCGAATCAAGACTTCCCATACACGTAATTAGACGACATGTAAAAGGCCAGGACACGATATTGGACAGAACGGATCTCTATCGCGTAGTTGGCTCCCAGTCCACCAGGTGGCGATGCTATTCGACGCGCCCGCGTTTCCCAAATCGAACTTTACACCACCTGGTAGACTGAGAACCAACTATACGTTCAACCTTATACCCGTGTCCTGGCCACATTGTCCTGGTTCAAATTGCAACTGCGCGCCACAGCATCCTCCCACTCCCCATTAAAAATGTCCCTTCAAATCGGGAAAACCGGCATAAAAACAAAAACACAAGTCAATATATTGAAAATGAAACCTACCGATCATGAGTAGAGACACTGTGAGATGTTCCCTTCCCGTAGCCTTAAGGGCACCTAAAACGGTGCCCACAACTGCGCAGCAAAGTCCCACAAAGGCTATCATCACTATGAACCATCTTATGCTGACCGTCTGCGTCACTGTCACACCACAACAGTGTTTCGGTTCATCCTCGGGAGTGTAGTGACTTCCCCGAGGCGTCGATCGATTATTATTGTTGTTATTATTATTACTACTATTATTATTCCTGCGACTCGACGATGACGAGAAACGTTCGACTCGAGACCGCCTCGTTCTAGCCGCCGCCACGAGCGACGATGACGTCACCGGCGGCGGCTGAACCCCCTCTTGAGGCTGATTACCATACTGAACAGCTCCTCCTGGAACGGCGGCGATCGCTTGCTGTTCCCTTCTCGTCGCCGAGTGTTCCGTATTGTGAGGTAAAGTGGAGTAAGGAGGAGGGGGAAGGTGAGAATTTAGAATATCCGGCAGCAATTCGGCATTTAGAACGTTCGAATCGACGCGAGTTATCGCCGGCGCCGCGGCGCTCCTGCCAGCGGTGATGCCATCCTCGCCGACGTTCGAATTCGAATTCAAATTTCCATCGTCCGTGCCGTTTTGCCCCCGGACGGCCCGCATCCGGCCGTGGTGACGCCGCTGTTGATTTTGATGGTGTTGATGGTCATGATGGACGATCGCATCGTCGGAAACTTCGCCTCCACCTCCTCCTCCTCCTCCTCCGCAATTTACGGCGACCGAATTGCGCGGCAACGAGTACCCGGTGGTCGGTCTTTGATGCAGCAGCCTGGATGGCGGGGCCGGAGGAATTTCAGCCGCCGTTTCGCCATTCTGCCTAATGGTGCTGCCGCTCCTGTAACCGGACACAACAACCGAGCTTCTCACCGGCATCCCATCCGTCGTCGTAATATGGGCGCATCTGTCGCGCAGCACTCCGTCGTTGGCCGACGGATCGCGATCCACGTCACTGTTATTACTATTCCAGTTCCTGTCCTCTTCGCAAAAACGCTGCTGTTGCTGATAGTAATCCCTTCTTTTTCCTCCCCCGATCATCACCGGCCGGGATCCAGGCTCTACTGGCGATCTCCTCGACAAGCGACGTCCGCGGAACGTTCTACGCCCCTCCCCTTCGTCGCTATTGGTCCCGGAAGCGGGAACGTCAGCGACCGTCCCGTCTGCTATTGGACGAAGGCCGCGCTCCTGGATCGAGCTCATTGTTCGGCGCAGGGGCGGCGGCATCAAGGTGGAGCGTCGGATTTTCATGGCCGATCTCGCTCGCGTTCCTCGGTCGAAGAATGGCGACGAATCGGAGCTAGTTTGTCGTATCGTTTCCGGTTCTGAATCGGAATCGGAAACGACAGCAAGATGGCCTCCCGTTCCTTGATGAAATCCGTGATTTTCTATGCCCCGTTCCTCTGCTAGATTTTGTCCGATTAAAAGAATACGAGCGCTGAGCGATTGCCATTCTGTTCTTGGACGGGTCCATGTTTGGCACGCAGGGGCGTGCGCGTTATCGGCCGCCATGTTTTTCCCGTTTCAAAACAGCAAAAACTTCACTTTTCGACGCTTTATTTCTTTATTTTACTTGATCCTCCACGACAATTCCTTTCGTCACGGTGATAGGTAGGCTGGAAATTGCGAAAAGTCGACGACTTCAAGTAGGTCATCAGAGCCACCTGAAAACAGTAAACTGGTCGTCAAAAAATAAAACTTCAAGAAAAAGAAACCAAGCCAACTTTCTGAAAATTATTTTCTTAGACTTCCATAGAATTCTTCTTTTTCAGTCTGGTATTTTTTACATACGTATAGAAAGAATAAAATTGGCCATGAAGTTTATAAAGGGAAAAACTAGTAGGAAATCTGCTCCAATAACAATAGGATATTTTTGCTTTGTTATACCTTCAAATCTTTATATCGATTTATTTCCGATATTGCGTTGCAGAAATTTATAATTTTTGAACGTAAAGATTGTAGTTTGAACGCAATAAAAACTACAGTGAATTTGTAAAACATAAGGGGCCACAAACAAAATGACCGTTGGAAATCGAACGTTTTTGAATTCATCGAACGTTTTGTCCGTTGACAGTTAGGTAGATATCACCGGCAAAGATGGCGCCCAGACACAAAAATGTATTAAAATTGTAAAAATTGACAGGGAATCGAGCAAAAGAATGTATTCTACACTAAACTGAGGAACAGAAATCGTTTTCCTCGTGCCAGACTATTAAAAAAAATAGCAAACGGCATTTGATAACGTTCTAGAAATTAAAAAACGTTCCATACATTCAAAAACGTTCCGTGAATTCAAAAACGTTCCATAAATTCAAAAACCTTCGATGGATTCAAAAAGATCCTATAAATTCAAAAACGATCGGTTTTTAAACGATTTTAAGCGATATTTTCGGTAAAATGAAAGGAAACAACTTGTTCCATGTTAATTTAAATAATAAAAGAATTCAGTTCCGTCTTATTTTGGGTGGTACAAGAATTAAGATCAAGGTTTAAAGAAACATGCAGTATAATAATAATAAAAAGAAGTTTGACAGTGAATGAGTACCATGTGGTTATTTTCCGTTTGGGCACCAAGCTCATAGTATTTTCTTTAATTCCTCTTAAAGCAACATACTGAAAAAGCAGAAGAGGAAAATTCGCATCCGTTGTCTTAATAATAAGAAACAGGGCTTCTTTCTTTCTGTCTTTCTTTTCTTATATTGAAAGAGAAAAGGCAGAGATGATATTCGTCTTTTCAAACTTGAGCTTGCCAATTAGTGGAGCAAAACTGCACTCCAGTCTCTGCACACACACATCTTACAACAAAAGAAAGGAGAACCCCAAGAAAAAAGAAGCCTGTAAATTATAGGCACTTGTATTTTGTGAATGGTGAGGCAAGAAAAGGAAGGAAGGAAGAAAAGAAAAGAAATTGAAGGAATGTGTGAGAAGTTTCAGTGGGGGGGGGGGGGAACCATCTTCATCACCGACTATGAATAACTTAAATTAAAACATTCTTCCCACGGCATATTATCTGCTGATTCCTAAATTATACAGGCCCTTTGTCCGAATTTGTCCTTTTCCTCTCATATTTCATCATCGACCCAAATTTTACTCCCAATGTGCTGTCAATACTATGGTCCATTTCAGTTCAACATTGAATTACAATACAATACTGTAATTACAGTCCATTTCAGTTTAACATTATTATAGTCCATGTCAGTTTAACATTGTAATAGTCCATTTCAGTTCCACATTGTGTCTATTTCAGTTCAACATTGTGTTACAGTCCATTCCAGCTGAACATTGTATTATAGCCCATGTCATTTTAACATTGCTATAGTCTACATCAGTTGATTATTACATCATAGTCAGTTTCAGTTCAACATTATTATAGCCCATGTTAGTTTAAAGTTGTTATATTGTCCATTTCAATTCAATAGTGTCTATTTCAGTGTAACATTTTTAGTCCATGTCAGTTTGAAATTGTTAAAAGCCTATCAGTTGATTATTACATTATAGTCCATGTCAGTTCAACATTATTATAGTCCATGTCAGTTCA
>WWPM01024964.1:0-10651 GCA_023279145.1 Glomeris maerens | reverse complement strand
GTATGACGAGCCACAGGACACAGCAGTGAATATTATTGCTCCAAGGTATGTGCTAATACCAGCTTTGTATTTTTCCATCCCACTGTAAAATCAAAACATTTGGTGATACTGTACATCCATCTTGCAGGTCAATGCATGGACTTGCACAGGGTGAGGCGAAAAAAGTGGAACACTGATAAAACTTCAATGATTTCACGACTGTTGAACAAACTTACTTAAAATTTACATGGTTTGTTTAAGGACCAGTATACAAGGTCTTTCTTTTAAGACGCAACAACGGAAAACGAGATTTGCCCAGTTTGCAGTTTTCCCAACATGGCACCACTGCGTTTCTATTGATGAATTACGTAACTGGGCAAATCTGGTTGTCCGTTGTTGCGTCTTAAAAGAAAGACCCTGTATAGCAACTAACATGACAGGTTTCAATAAAATCGTTTAAGGGCATTTGGAGTTATTGCCCTAAAATAGCACAATTGTTCCAAGTTGCTTTAAATTTATCAGAGATTGTAAAACAATTATGATTTTATAAGAGTGCATTAATGCAGCCACATTCAGATTTATAATCGTTCAGTTTGCAGATGTTAAATTTATTAGGTGACAGGAACATTATCCGACTACAGCCGAAGCATGCTGAAGCTAGCTAGTAAATGATTTATTAAAAACAAACGCAGTGTGACAACTTGTTCAAAAGATTTTACATCAAAGTTGTGAAGATTGATGTATAATAATCTATACAAATGGGCTATTTATAATGATTTTGATTTTAAATTTGGAACAGTTATTTGAAATTGGCTGCTTCTTTAGTGAACAAATTTTTGACAAATAATTTTGACTCGTTCTGAACTACACTGTGTGGCCAGAAAATTATGAACCCCTGACATTTTTCTGGAAATTAGCTTTGATTTTGCTGTAGTTGGTAGAGGGCCCAACCATTATTAAAAATATGTAAGTAGGATGTTTACCATGACAGTAGAGAGGTTTTAGACATGATTTGCAGCTGGTAAAGGGCCAGACCATTGTACACAAATAGGGGAGCCAGGTTGTTTACAACGATGGCAAAGCGATTTTAGCTATGATTTCGCAATTATGACTACTCACCAGTACTTTGTTGGGCCACCTTTGGCCTCCAATACTGCCGCTATTCTTCTTGGCATTGACTACGCAAGGTGTTGTAATGTGAGGCAAGGAATATGACACAATACCTGTTAAATTGCACTGTTCAGTTGTGAGATTTGATGGTCGTGTACCAAGCTTCCTGATGGATCTTTCAAATCGCCCCACAAATGTTCAATTGGAGTAAGATCTGGTGATTGTGAGGGCCATTGAAGCAAGTTGAAGTTTCCCTCATGTTCTTGAAACCACTCCTGCACAACAACCTGCTTCCATATTTTTTAATGTGGTTGGGCCGTCTACCAACTGCAGCGAAATCAAAGCTAATTTCCAGAAAAACGTCAGGGGGGGGGTCATAATTTTCTGGCCACTCAGTGTATAAGGTGCGTCCAATAAGTCTGTAGAATGAAGAATTTATTGAATAACATGTACTTGCATTGTTACAATAAATTCGGCCATTTAATACAGTGAAAAGGGACATTCAAATGATGATGTATGGTCAAATTTTTGTACCATTTCAAACATATTTATTCAAGTTATCAATAAAAGAACGAAAAACAGGTGTCTAAAAAGTCTGTAGAATTGTAAAGTAACACCTTGGTAACACGCAATTCCAACGACATACCGCACTTAACGACCTATGCACTTCCCACTGCATTTCATTACATCAAATACACGGTTCTTCATTGTAAATATTAATTTATGAAGCAAAGCATCGGGAATATTATCCCAGCAGTCCTGAATAGTGGTTTTCAGTTCATTGACATTTGAATATTGTCTTCCATTGGCATAAACACTTCTTGATATTATCCCCCAAAGATTTTCTATAGGACTTAAGTCAGGGCTTTGGGCTGGCCAATTCATAATACTCAAGTTGTTTTTACGGAACCACACTTTTGTAGAATTTGAGTTAAGTATTGGAGCATTATCTTGTTGAAAAATCCATTGTGGTCTGGCAATTCTTGGTCTCGATGGAAGCAGATATTCAGAGTGTTGCCTGATAGTGTTCGGACTTCTGTCGCCCATTAATGATTGCCAAAGACGTCTTCCCATTGAAGGCAAAATCCTCCCCAAACCATCACAGAACCTCCTCCTTGCTGGCGACTATAAAATAACTTTGGCTCCTTTTTGAGATCATGCCAATAACTTGCCCACCCATCTGGCCCATCAAGATTCCACTTCTTTTCATCACTGCAGACCACAGTCTGCCATTCTTGTTTCCAGCTCATGTGATCCCTTGCCCACTGAAATCTTGCTTCCATGTGTTCAGGTTTCAAAGGCGGTTCTTTTAACATTTTAGTGTACACCAATGTTGGAGCACGTTTCAGGCGGTTATGAACAGTGCTTTTGCACATTTTACTTTCAAATGAATTAGCTGTCTGTCGTACAGGGCACGAACCATTAGTTACAAGTAGCAAAATTTTTCTGTCATCTCTGAAGTCACTTTTGGCCTTCCAGGACAAAATTTTGATTGCCAATTTTCACCTTCCTTAATTATTTTGTAAACTCCAGATTGAGATTTATCTAGAACAGTGGCAATTTCTTGTATTATAGCATATTCAGCCTTCATTTTCCAAATCTGTATCACTTCATCATGAGTGAACTGCTTGTTGTTAGTCATTGCACCTCTAATAATGATGTAATGCGCAGTGTGTGAGGACCAAGAAAATGAAACCAACATGAAATTGAGTGAAATTGACAGAGAAATTCATGCAGTTAAAGACTCCACATTATCCCTCCCTATTGGCTCCTTTCAGGTCAAGTGGGAATAAAAGACATTGAATTAAACTCAATTATACAGACTTTTTGGACACCTGTTTTTCGTTCTTTTATTGATAACTTGAATAAATATTTTTGAAATGGTACAAAAATTAGACCATACATCATTTGAATTTCCCTTTTCACTGTATTAAACTGCCGAAATTATTTTGACAATGCAAGTACATGTTATTCAATAAATTGTTCATTCTACAGACTTTTTGGACGCACCTTATAATAGCAAATAATATTTGTGTTCCAATCTTCTTTGCCTAACACTGTAGTTACATTGCAATAAGACTAACTCAATTGAGTTGACTGCAAATTCTCCTGTTCTTTTATCATCAAACCAAGCAATATCTTGGCGAAGTACAGATTTTAGGTACAGACCGGAAATACGGTGCACTTGGTTGTGTGCAGCAGTATTCAACGATAACACACGAATATATCCAAATATCATATTAATGGCTCCAATTGCTGCTATGATAATAGCCACATACATTACTTCCAGGCGGATATTATCCGCTGTCCAATAATCACTATACAGAGTATGGTGCAAAGGATTTTATATAATTTATTCCATATAGTATAACTCCAACTATTTACCAGTTTTTCTCCCATATTCGGTTGTTTGCAATCGAATGATTCAATTTCGGAACATGACAAGAGGAATTAGCAGATGAATTTCCATTATTATCACGAATACTTTGAACTTGAAAGTTTTCGTTTTTGAGATAGCAAGCGAGGGAAGCTGTTAGCACTGCCATTGCAAAATTACATGCAGGCAAACAAAGTCCAAAAATGATGGATGCAAGAACACCAATAGTTATCAGCATCTTGTCTACTACATCAGCAAATCTGAACTGAATATGAACAAAACAATTACATTTTTCAAAGCTCTTCATATTTGTGCAAGTAATTAATAGGAATTAAAGCGTAGCAGCTGCTTCAAATACTAACACATTGCATCAAAACTGTGTAAGCAGAAGAAATTCACATCTGGCGGCCATTTTAGACAATATGAAAATTTGTTCAACTGGTATTTCAATTCAACAACAACAAAGTTAAAGAAACACCAAGACTGACAGCAAACTTTATGATCACCAGGTACTTTAAGATGAGAGAGGATTAGTCGTTATTTTATATTTGGATATCGTAATAAAGTATTTAACAATTCCTCAGATAAGCTATTATGCACAACTTAGTTCAAATAATTCAGCTATCGTTGATAATAGCAAGGGGTCACTCATATCATTAGTTTTGATTACAAGTGATATTTACAATTACTACGTTATAATTATATATTTACCAACTGCAGGAAGGACACAGGTGAGTAAGCAGATGAATACGGATTTTCACTAATCCTACAGATGTTTTATAACAAATGTGCGATTAATGCATATTATTCGGCAGAGCAAATAAATTTTTTAGTTCAGAAATTAAACCAACTGTTCGGAATTTCCCGACTGCTTCTTTTCACAGCTTGGTGTTCCCATTGTCAAGTTTTTCTCAGAAAAACAGATTGAATCGCTATTGTTCTTAATTGTTCACTACGTGAATTTCAGAAATAAGATTCCTAAGCAATCTAACTAGGAACAATACAATTCATGACAATTTATTTACATGTATGGTTCCTCCCCTTCAGAAATTATTTGGAATTTGGTACAAAGTTGATATAAGTTTGATATAAAGCCAAAAGTAAAGTAGGCGTTTCTAAAAAATAACTGCCTTATTAAAAACATATTATGAAAGATGGCGACCGCCCAATAAATTGCGTAAATGCATCCATTAAAAAAATGAAAATGTCAGACGAAATGCGAAATCATCAACACATACAATGGTTTACTTTTATAATTAAACAAATGACACCTAGTTATAGCGTTGAGGCACAATATGACCCATTTCAGTGCATTGTACCAACAAATACTTACCGTAAATGCTCGAATAGTGCCCCGGGGCTGTAATCATTTTGTAACTCTCGCAGCCAGGGCAGTATTCGAATACAGGGCTTTAATCGAGACCAGGCTGTAATTGCTTTCTGGCATTTGGCATGTAAAGAAAGCAATAACCTATGGTGTTAATATCGAAAACAAGTGAACTATTTGAACAAACATTATTTTATTTCAAATGGGGAATCTGAGTCATAAAAATTTTCATCAATATCAAGTACCATGTTTGTTAATGATAACGACTTTTGGTTAAATTAGTTCAAGGTTAAATGATGTTAAGACATGATGATGACAGTGTGATTTTCTCTATTTGAAACCCGGGTTATTCACCCCCTCGATTTAAAACCCGGGTTAGGTATTCACACCGTGATTTGAAACCCAGTTTATGCAGCGACCTTGGCTTGAAAACCGGATTTATACCCGGGCTCAAATCGAGACCAGGCTATATTTAGGTTTTTCCAGACCCGCCCAGGGCAGTATTTGAATACAGGGCTGTAATCGATACCGGGCACTGTTCGAGCATTTACGGTACACACTTCAAAAAAATCGGTTGAATTTCGATGATATGAGAAGTGTGCCAAGAAAATTAAACAGGTTTTCAAGTAAAATAAGGTGTATTTATTTTTCAAAATGTTAAAGCTAATTAATGACAATTAGTGGTTAACTGGCCTTCATAAGAAACACCAAATTAAAGTTGGCCAGTGTTTCCTATACTTTAACAATAAGGAATTTATACCAAATTGAAGGCAAACATAATGACGATTTTTACAATGTCACCCTGAATTTTTTTTCCTGCTAATTGTGTTGCACATTTGGAATTAACTTATTCTACATAAAAAAAATTAAAAGAGGTTTTGCCAGAATCATAATTTTTTCCTCAATCTGGTAGCTTCCTTGTAAGTGCAAACCAACACACCTATTCAACACGTTTTCACAACCCAACATGCACTGTTCATTATTAGTTCCCTTTCCTTAAATAGGCCCACCGTTTTTCCTACCCATGCAGCTAACCTCGATCGGTCGCAGTTATAGTCTTGAGTTACAGGAAATTCTCATTTAATACTTCGGGGGCGTTATTAAAATCTCAGACTTTTGCCATGGGGTGCTATTAGAGATTGAGGTGTTATTAGAGATGGGGCATTATTTCATTTTTTAACTTGTTGGTGAGAAGAGACACTATTTTTGAAAAATGATTATAATTAATTACGATTCTAATCTACCATAATTTAGAAAGCCAATTCTTCATTAAGGTCCACCGCTCAATATTTTTTCCAATTTATGATTCTTATTTGCAGGATTCAAGTTTCATTTAAAAGTAATTTGAACTTTCTAAAATCATACCGATTGAAGTCTTCTTTTCATCCAGTCACGAACACATTACCGATCTATTATGAACTCCTTCGCTGCTTCGGAAATTGTTTTTGCTTTGGCAAACTCAATAATTTTAAGTTTAAATGAAAGGCCGAAAGATCTTTGTTTTTTCGTGGTATTCATTGCTAGCTCTCAGAAATTGCGAGAGAATGAAAGGTCGTGCCCATATATGGTCCTAATGTGCCCCTAATTGGTGACTTATCAAAAAGACAAAGGGCAATCGAGAATTTTCCCTCCAAAACGGTGCGACTCAATTAATCCCACATGGGGCGTTATTAGGGAGAGGGCGTTATTTCTTCCCGGAGAGTAACGCATGGGGTGCTAATAGGGATTGGGGGGTTAATAGAGACTGGGCTATTAAATAAGAATTTACCGTATACAATAAGTCGGTAATATGCAGATATTTTGCATATTTATTTTTGCATTGTGATCAGTTTGACACTTTCCCCATACTCCCAAGTTGAAACCACACATAATTAAAGTCACATTTTGTAAGAAAATAAGTAATCTAGAAGTTAGGATCCCCCAGCAACATTCAGAAAACGAGAAACACCACTCTGGATTTCTTGGTTATGTAGCTATTACGTAGTTTGCTTCATTATAAAACAGCATAAAACAAAATGATGGCAACGTCGTCATTCACTGTATGGTAGAGTAATTGGTATTTGCAGGCCTACTTCATGCAGTTTAATAATACTGTAATGGCCTTTCCTCGTTATGAGCTCTTCATGTTTACCGATTTCGACAATTTTTCCATCCTGAATTACAAAGATGACATCGCAGTTAGCAATAGTTGACAGACGATGAGAAATAGAGAGATAAAGGTTCACGGAACGTGAACGCGTAAGGAGCGAGTGACGTCAGCGTGACGCCGCGCGCATCGAGTGGAACGTGAGACACTCGCGTAGCCTGTGTGCGACGCGCCCGTGACGTCACTCGTTCGCCTCTTCATGGAAAAACACAGCGGTTTCGACGTGAGTGTAGGCGATTTCACGATGACAACTACGTGGTTGATTTTAATCACTTCAACTAAGCTAATTATACAATAGAATGCGTGTTGTTGAGTTTGAAATCAATATAATATTTCCCACTATTTATTTTTACTAGAGAAGGCCGTCATTTTATTTTATTTTCGTTCTGTCGAATCTCGGATTTGCATGTTCGATGCGCTGGTCGGGGCGTGGCTTCCCATGATGCTTTGCCAATCACGTTCTGTGTGCACTGTGGGACTTTAGCACGGTTCAAACAATGTACGCGACGATTGGCGTGGCTTGCTATGACGTCAAAAATGCCGTCACACACGTACACGTTCCGTGTACCTTTATCTCTCTGATGCTGGCAGTACACGCTCGCCGGGGCGGCCGAACGCGAAACCGCCCGAGGCGATGCTCCTCGAGTGCTACACCCGAAGGTGCACAGTACACTCTCCCGAGCGTCTGGCTTCTGTCTCGCGCGACGATCTCGCGTGAGACAGTATGTAATTCGAAATATCAAATTTGCATGATATAAATGAAAATAAAATAGTTCAAAAAATGAAAACCATTTAAATTGTAAATGAAAGCAAATTCATTTGAAATCAGCAGCGACTTCATTTTAAAACAAATAAACTATTCATTGAAATCGTGATTTTTATTTAAATTGTGGCACTCACTTTTACGGAAATGTCCACTCTGGAGCCAAAACTTAACAAACACAACTGTGTAACCAGAATCGAGGTTTATTTAACAGTTTCACACCCTCTGGACAAAAGTCCTTATACAACTTAATAACTAACAACAAACATCGCAACAATAAGGGCAATTGAGACCAAAGTTCATGACCACAAGATAGTCACCATACTGCAGTGTAGACCCCAAATAGGTCTTAGCCGTCTTGCTCTGGAACCACGTCGAAGATCGAGAAATTGATAGCGTGGAGACTAGAGTAGCAATGCTCCACAGGTAATGCCCATGAATTGATCGTGTTCATCCAACACTGGAACTGCATCCAACAATGAGGAGTTGACCCTCGAGAATTGAAGAAGTAAGAGCTTGACCGGCAATGCTCCACCGATGGCCGAGATGAACTTGTTGCTAACTGGATCCACTCGCAGAGCAACCAACAAGGATAGTCCAGGTAGAGGAGTTCAGGAACACTGAAGATTCATGGGAAGATCGACGACGCAAAAGCTGAAGAATGGTCACCAGTAGACATGACTGCAAAACTCTTAGACTACTGCTGAAGGTTTTAGGTCTCACATAATTATGAGATGTGTAGTGGTCCACCAACAATAGGCAACTGCCCACAGTCAGAGCCCGGTCTCAATTTATACCCAATCCAACAAAAGGGATCAATTAAATAACCAAATTTAAATATAACAACAAATTCTATCCCCGACATCTGGTTACCAGAACAAAGGAACAACCAGTTTGGACCAGGGAGGACAGGTTTAGTAGAGGCCAGTGCAACATGTGTTATGAGTTACCACTAGCCAAACAACTGAACACAAAAGCAACAATTAAATATTCATAAATAGTGTCACCACAAAATAATTTTGGTTCAATTTACATAATTTTTGCTTAGTTTACACTCTTTTGGTGCATGTTTATGTTCAATTTCTTTTTGTCGAAATTGTTTTTATGTTTATGTTTAAATTGTTTGTTTATATTGTTTTTGTTTAATTTGTTTTATGTTTAATTTGTTATATGTTGAAATTGTTTTATGTTAAAATTGTTTTATGTCTAAATTGTTTTATGTTTAAACTGTGGTTGTTTAATTTAAACTGGTTTAGTTTTTGTTTTGTGAATGCAAAGCAAGGCGAGAGTGTACTGGACGCTCTCGCATCCAGTTATGGGCGGAGTCAACCGCCTCGCGCCCTTTGACTCGAGTCAGGAGACCGACTCCAGACGGAGCGGTCCCGTGGCGAGGCGAGACAGCGAGAGAACAGGCGACAAACCGAGTACACTCTCGCTCTCGCCTGGTCTCGACGAGTGTGTACTGCCAGCATAATAACTAAAGATGTCCTCCCAAATTGGATTTCTTCCAATGTGTCTTGCACAATCTGAGAAATTGCGACTTTCAATGTTTTACATAAATTTCTTAATAGGCTATTCATTGTATAAATAATTACGCACCTTCTCATTTTCTGAATCAAGAGCTGATGTTACTTAATCTAAAAACAATAATTTTAGGTCTCTTATGAGAGCACGTGCAATAGCAATCCTTTGTTTTTGTCCACCACTAAGAAATGTTCCTTTATTCCCAGCCCTTGTGTTTTACCCCTGTGCACATGAAGAATTACTACATCTGCTTTATAGCATACTACACGTCTGTCTGCCGCCATTACTAGGCCATTACAGCAGGTGTTTTTCCTTTCACAATAAGAAACCTGATGACACTACGCACTTCACATTCGGACGGATTTGTTTTTCGACAAACTTCACAAGAATGGTGACTACCAGGGGACGTTTAGTACTAATAAAGACCACCTGTGCTCGTTGAAATCAGGTGAACCAAGCCTACCGATCTGGGTTGCCAAACTTCAGGTAAAAAATTCCCCAACACAAGAAGGCAACAGTACTCTTTCTTTGTGGATATGCATCGTACATGCAAGTATATCTAATACATTATACTGAGTTTCTCAAAGAAAGATTGGCAATACTCCCTAGGAAATCTGGTATAGTTATGCTAGACATAGCATAGCTATAACAAATCGCAATTATAAGAATGCCAAAACACCTAATAGCTATGTAATGCCATTCATAAACAATATAAACACCTAATTGAAATTTTTCATTATTACTTGCAGCGTGATGCAAGAAATTATGTCAATCAGATAATGAATATAGCGGTATTAAAAGATCATGCTTATTATTCTCACACATTGGCAGCTTACATAAATTTTATTTCTTGGGAGGGAACAAAAATTAGATTAACTAAAAGCTCATTCAAGGTTGCACAACTTCTCCTTCATAGTCTAAGGACTCCAGATATACATATTTTTGTCATGATTATGTTTGTTTAAAACCCTGAAAGAGAAAGCAATAATTTCAAATAATTAACGATTTTAATAATGGTAGTAAACATATGCATTGACTTTCTTTACAATGCAAAATGCCACACAATATCTGCCAATAGATTACACAAATAATTTAGTATCTTTAATACAAGTTTATAACTTTAAATTATACTGTACTACCACACAAACAGTGTATATAGCTCTATAGGCATAGTTGTCCAATCCAAATATTTGCATTCATTATATTGTTTATAACTTTCCAAAAATGTAGCATAAATTTCACTTCTGCACTCTTATTTTTTTAAAGTAACAGTGGATTCATGACTTTTATACAATTTGCTGTAAAAGCCTTGTGTTTTCAGCAGTTCATAATGACTACCAACTTCTACGATTTTCCCATCATGCATTGCAACAATGATATCACAATTGACTATTGTGGAAAGGCGATGAGCAATAACAATGGAAG
>WWPM01024961.1:0-18759 GCA_023279145.1 Glomeris maerens | reverse complement strand
CGTTCCCATTCAGGTTTCCATTGATCGGAAATGAACCAATAACTGTCAGGGTCTAACGGCCCATTATCAGCAAGCTTCATAGCACTAATGAGATCTTTTCTAAAAAGCTGCAAGACAAATCAAAAGATTTTCCATCTTGTTACGTATATATCCAAGCATTTTCAAGCGTAATGACGTACTTCGGCCGGAGGGCTCCTGGATGTACTGTTGTAAATGTGAGAGTTCCGGAGATCGCCCACAGTTTTTGGCACCCACATCCTTGGATTGGAAGCTAAAGACAACAGCACATTCAAATCTATTAAAGAATTGTTCCACGCGTGGCAACGGAAATGTGCACAATTTTATTGATATGTAAATATATGATATATTAAGGTTTTAACATGGCACAGATTGTTATTTTCACTTGCCTCTGCTGTCTTCATCATCACTAGCACTCAGTTTTTGCCGCTTTGATTTCTTCCCGGTACCTTTAAAAAAACAACACATAGAAGACGAAATTTTATTAATGTTCCCTTGTTTGGTAACATGTTCTCGTTGCCATAAATCTAAAACTTAAATAGAATACCAAAAAACATTGGGCCTAGAATATGAATGCTGTACAGGTCAATGATATAGTTACCTTTAAAATTTTCAAGCCTCAGGAGTCTCTTCACTCTTGCAGAAGACATTTTGAGATTTCTGATAAAAACTCCAACTTGAAGAACTAGTGTATTTGGTTAGACAAGATCATGTGCTGTGCAGCTGTAACTCATCTCCTAAAAGAAATGAACAAATCACGCAAAAACCTATAAAATAATTGTCATCAAGTCGTGTTGTAAATCAATAAGAGGCAAATATATACAACATGGGCAATCACAAGAATTCACTGGATTCAGTAGCATATCTACTGAAGATTTGAAGCCCATAAAAAGCTTGGTATTCTTTTCTGAATATCGACATTTACTGTAATATATAACCAAGAGCGATGCCTGTTAAATAAGTAGGTGATTACACATGCTCATAATGTGGATTTTGTACTTTACGAACCGTAAAACAAACCGTACAAACATGCGCAGAAATGTGGATGGTCGGCCATTTTTGTCGGTAGGAAAACGCGTCGCGATTTTCGATCGTTTAAAAATTAATCGATAACTGGTCATCGCAGATAGGTAACCGGTGCGATAAAACAGACTCAACAGGGCAGAAATACATAATTGATCGATTACAAAAATTAGTATTTGAACCTGTGGGAATATTGACAATCATGGATGGGTTGGTTGGAAGGCGCCTTGTTCGCTTCCAACTGCCTGTCAACGCTTTTCCCACTCTCAAATCGCGCCAAATTTCCAACTTTCTCGTTGCCAAAGGCGACCGAAAGTCGCCCAGATAACATAAAACCAAGATTTCTTATCGGCGTTAGAGAGCACGGAAACCATAGCCTGTAATCGGCGGGAAAAAGCGTTGGTCCTGAAGCGAACCATAAACGAATGCCTTCGCAATGGAAAAAAATCGACTCTTCCAGGCAAACACTAAAACCTGATACAATTTCGGGCCAGTTCTATAACGTATGATAATTACGATTTCTGATAATATACATCCTAACAGCGGATACCGACGAATATGCAAAATTATTTAATATAATTTCTATAACTGCAAATAAAGGATTTTTTTTTAAGTTTGCACTGGAGAAGATACGAAACCGATGCGCGTCGGCGGATAGGACGCCGTGACGTCAACCAATCTAAACTCATAAGTCGCAAAAAAATTGTAGTGGGTTGTTAAGTTTTATTTTATTTGTCATAAATAGCGCAGAAAAACTGTACTTTTGGCTCAGTATTCTATATAATTGATGGCCGCTTTTAGAAAATATCGTTTAGCGTCACCAAGTCTGTCGTCACGTTGGTAGCTCTGCACTTCGAAGATTTCATGGCCAATTTTTAGAAGTCCTACATTTTTACAATTCCTTTTCAGTTGCCGTCATTGAAGTTTTTCACACATATTTCAGCAATTTTTATGTAGCGTAATCATTACTAAATCGCTCTTCTTCATAATAATAATAAAATTGCACAGATCGGCACATTCTATAGGCCAAATCTCACCAACCGTATATACCATTTGATGACGTCATTCTTACAGCCCAGACCCAGTTGTTGTTGCATTTTGAAGATCGGTAGCGGTTGCTGTGAATGGTTGCGGTTTACTGAAAACCGCAAGCATCGGTGCGCTTCAGAGAAATCAATTTATATAAAAATCAAATTCCTTAGGTTTACGATTCATCGTTCTAAATCTTACAATCCATACATATAATAGGCAATCCAAAAAAGATGTCTATTCGCATGGTTGCGATATGACAGTCTTATTTCACGATTTGAAAATAAAATCGCACCGCTGCATCCACCGTCTGTGCAGATAAAACCGTTTTTTTTTTTGCTTCGGCCCAAATAGAGAAATTTGTCGTCAATCTTAATTTGGCATTTGTCAGAAAAATAAGTGGTATTTGCCATGTAAAAAGTAAGTTACTGTCATCTAAATCCCATTGTTATTTGACTGAAATTAACGCATATTAATACAAAAACCATGCATATGCGAATAATTTAAAATGTATATATGGTCTTAATTACTGCGTTGAGGATGTCCATTTTCCATCCTAAAAATATTGCATGGCGAGGACACGAAAATAGTTGTAATAAAAAGTAGAAACAGCTGGTGGTCAATGCATGTCAAGTGGGGGTCCGCTTAGACCCCAGGAAGCTAGTCCAAAATTGGACCCCCCAAGGGTTGTGGCACTTGCAAGTCCCATTCACATTCAAAACATAATTTCAATTGAAGGATAACGTTTGTTCATTTCTATCAAGTGGCTGGTGAATCCATTTGAAAACATCTGGCAGCTCACCTGAACTAAGAATATTAAATATAAAATCCCATATGGATAATGAACTACAACAACCTAAATCCATCAGAGTAAGTTTTTCATTTTAAACATACAAATACAATACTGTAAAGAATTATCTTGCAATGCTCGTCTTTAAATTGCATCAATAAATCATATTAAATATTTATGACAATTGGCAGGGCATGAAGAAGGAATTGTACCAAGTAGAAGAAGATCGAGATGATGACGAGGAGGATAATGATGAAATAGAAGATGGTGAATTGGTGGAGATTGCAACTCCGGATAGAGTTATTGGCCACAAATGTGATTGGGACGAGTGCATACAAAAATTTGATTTTGTCGAGGAGTTGGCCAATCACGTGAATGATGATCACGTCAAAATCTTAAAGGATGAAGAGTATAGGTGTGCTTGGAGAGGATGTACTCGTAAAGGCCGAGGGTTTAACGCCAGGTTAGAACACCCAGTAAATTTGCATTAAAATCATCAAATGCCGGACTCATATTGTACATTTTCCTAAAGGTATAAGATGCTTATTCACGTGAGGACACACACTAACGAGAGGCCGCACCGGTGTCCGCAATGCGGCAAATGCTTTTCACGGCTAGAAAACTTAAAAATACACAATAGATCGCATACAGGTATGCTGCAGTTACAGTGCACATATTAATTTGTAGAAAGTTATGTGGTAGCGGAAATAATCTCGATATCAAAGTGTAACAAAAAAATAAATCTTGGGATATAGATGCAGTATTAAAAGTAGATGTTAATTAGTGTGGAAAACTCAAGGGAAATTTAGGTGCTATTATTCACTAAGAATAACATTGATATGGTTTACTTTCAAGGGGAACGACCATACATGTGCCCCATCTCCGGCTGTGGCAAGGCTTACTCCAATTCCAGCGACCGGTTCAAGCACACAAGGACCCACTTTGAGGAAAAGCCATATACCTGCAAGATGGATGGCTGCAATAAACGCTACACGGACCCAAGTTCGCTTCGAAAGCACATGAAGACTTACGGACATTACAAACAGGCACGCGGCACTAATGCGCCAGATGCATCGTCGCAGGGTGATAAAAGGCCCTTCTTCAGTCTGCCCCATCATCTGGTCACTTTTCAATTCTCCTCTTTGACAAATGACAAGGTGCTGCAAACTAACAGAAGCCCTTCTGTGTGTTTGGGACTTATCTCGGCGACTGGAAACATCTCGGATGACGAGACCAGTCCTCTGGACCTTACAGTGGGTCAACCGGTCAGTGCCGCAAAATGGGGAATGGTCACCTCTGACTGACAGTGCTGAATTATACCAAAAACGGGCTCACTTTGTATCCATCCTGGCATTTTATAATCTGAATCTCGTTCTTTTGTGGAGAATTAAACGACACTTTGTAATCCCTCCGTATGTTACGCGCAATAAAAGACATTTGCGTTTAAGTAAATTGCATTTCAATTTTTCAAGAGAAAATTTGTGAAAACGCACTCATTCTAAACATGATTTATGGTATAAATATCGCAGTTTGCTACTGTACAATTTGAGTAAACGTCGCTGTATCAACTAACATTTGTTGCTGTTCAGAAATAAATCAACTAGGATTCTTAGCTTTTTCCCGTTCCCTTTGCTGATTGTCTTGCAATTCTTGATCGATCCTCTCTTTCGCCCTTACCACCTGAAATAAAAACTTGTCCCTTCAAATTCATCTGGATTTAAATGGTTTTCTGCAAGGTTGTTAACTTATATAATCAATATTGTACGTATTTTCTCCTCTAAAAACCATAACCAAAGTTTTCCTTGCTAAAAAATGCTAACGCAAATTACTTAATTAAAATACAAACTTAGAATAACTGTTTAAATTTTGCAAATAAAATTGCATGTACACATTATGTTTATTACTAGTCTTACATTGACCACAAATTATTACATTATAAACAATAGGTATGATTATACAACATAGACTAAACTTAGACTGTCACACAAATTCCTCAATAAATTTGTAATATTGCAAGTGTAAAGAATTATTTCTAAAAAAATAAGTGTAAAATCAATTTGATTCATGCACAGAATGGCCATAAATAAAAATCAGACTACAATGTCATACTACTATGTACAAATGTGATTTCACTTAAAATTTCACAAGTTTTCTGATAATTAATTTCATATCAAACTACATATTCAAGCCAATATAACAAAGCAAACATAGTATATCCTCTGCTATCAAATAACAAAAAAACTGGGCAAAATTGCATATGTATTATTTTGCAAGTCTTTGCTTTTTGCTAGTAATATTCGTTTCTATAGGTTTAATATTCACTACTTTATTGGTGTAGATTTCTGGAGGGAGAAGTATGCTAAGCGTATGATGTAATATGACAGCAGTTAGACCCCATATCCTCCACTGAGGGTCCATTGTAAAGACCGGCATGGAATACCGCTGCCTAAACTGCGTGTGGCGAAAGTATTTTGAGTCGCAGAATAATTTCAAGCTGAATACAGCCACTGCCTCTACCTCGTTTGCATTCACACGCATCATATCTTCACTAATTCTACCAATATAGCCAACTACTGGATGCACAAGTACACCTTGGTAACTAGTTATCGCAGCCAAATTACCCCACACTTCTACGCTTTTAGGGCCTATACCAATTTCCTCGTGCATCTCTCTTAAAGCCGTGTCCACCGAACAACTGTCATCGAGTGACGTCATGCCACCGGGAAAACTTATCTCGCCCCGATGCGCTGTCATCGAGATTGACCGACAAGTCAGAAGGATGGCCGGTTCACCTTCAGCCGTTTCACATAGGGGCACCATGACAGCAGCTGTCCTTTTAGTAGTGCTACTATTTATTCCTTGCTTGACATTCGAGTCATTTACGGTTGGCCGTTCGCCGACTTTCATCTCGAAACGCGATTTGCATTCTGCAAAGAATGCCACGCTGCTGTACATGCGAGCATGGCTCGTAACCAATCCCGATGCTCGTGGCCCAAGAACACCATGCTGAAAGTGAAAACGGCCATCACTTGACCAAAAGGTTTCACACCCCCAACTACTGTATGTAAACGACCCACATCGCATTCCTAACATTCTGCGCTAGTTGAATGTATATGTACTTTTCAATTGTTATCAATATGCACAGTGCTTACGAACCTTGGACTGCAGGTAAAAGGAACCTCCCTGTTGTTTGTCGTTGACGGAATACAAGTGGTCAAATTTTTCTTGGATGATTTCCGGGCCCAGTTTGTCACCAACATTCAGAATTTGCACAGCTTCCTGTAAAAGTTTCATTAATAATATCACTATAAATTGTAAGATAAAAATCAAAAATACAAAAAGTCTGTATAATGTGCTTTAATAGCATTAGTCGTAGCATACAATTTATAGACTAATTTTAAAGAAAAATTGCTTTCCATCCCTAGCAGTCACATATACAAATGCGACAAGACACTAATTATAAAATATGTAACCTGTAAGGTCATTCCCATAATAGCATTGGATGCTGCTGTCTTGGCACCTTGAGCCCCTCCACCTGCCCTTTGTGCAGCTTGTTGACCAGCTGTTTAAAGAAGTACGTACTTGTTTTTAATTTAGAATTGCCCATCTTGGCATATATACATATTTAAGAAATTTCTAGTAATTCTTACTTTGAAATTCCTGCCTGAGAGCTCTTGCAAATGCCCTTGCAACAACTTGCCCACCTACAACTATAATTTGGACGAGATATTTTGCCTGCAAAATATGAGGATCACCGATTAATTAATCTCAAGGACACTCCTAGTTACTCACTAAATCATCTCCAATTAATACTTCAATAACCACTGTAAAATGAATAGAACGCATTTAATTTAAACATTTACTAATTATAACTAACACTGTTAAACTGTTTCAAAACACTATCATTCAACAAATGGCAAACGAGAAAACTGACCATTTCGGCTCTGGTACATATAAATGACGAAACTGAAAACAAGCACGTTTTGCAAACGGTCGAATAGAGAATAAAATACGAAATATTCCGCTAGGTGGCGCCACTCAAATTATGAATCAACTCGAAACTTACGGTGATAATGCAATAAGCACGTTGTGCAACAAGTGCACCACCAAAGGCGTAAATCAAATAGTAATTATTATAATAAAAAACAATGAAATTGAATTAAAATAATGCGAATATTAGCCATGAAATAATTACATTTTTTAAAATAAGCAAATATCATCAATAAGATATTTAAATTGTAGCTTAATTATACCATTAAAATATTTAACCTGAGTAATAATATGCAGGGTGTTTCACAATTCAGGGGACAAATTACTGACAGAGTATATTCCCTGCATGAAACAAGACAAAGTTCCTATAAACCCATGTCCCCAAACGCTGGCTTTTAATTTTAAGTAAGACCTACATAAAATGTTACATCCATAATTCATGCTCCCCACATCTTTCCATTGATCATTCACTATGCGTTTCTAATAAAGATGTGGGGAGCATGAATTATGGATATCACAGCGTTTGGGGACATGGGTTTATAGGAACTTTACGTCTTGCTTCATGCAGGGAATATACCCTGTCAGTTTGTCCCCTGAATTGTGAATCACCCTGTATAGTAATATAGCCTCATACAAGTTTGATTAAAAAAAGAACTATGTTCGACATATGCAACATAATTTAGTAGTATTACTATCAGTAACCATATTTCGCGAGTAATAGCAATAGTTCAGTTAAAATTAAACTGAGATCTTATTCCTGAGAAACTTAACTTCTATAATCTATATTAATTTTGCAATTTCGATAGAACAGGAAAAAATATTAAATTATATATAAAATCAGTTTAAGGTCAAGAACATCAATATTAAAACAATTGTAGGTTCAAATTCCATACTTTACAAATTAAATGCAACATAATAAATAAATTAGTGCGGCATGAACATTTAAACGTCAGACATGGTAATATCTTCTTCAAGCCAACTCAAAGTATCTCCAAGCCTGATATTTTTGTTCAATAAAGATTTCTTCTCTGGGTTGTTCGTTCTCAAATTAGATCTTTTTTCAGGCTGCATGAATATACAATACACACTAACTTTAAATATTATTGCACTATAGCTAGCTTTTCATTTCAAATGAATTAAAGTATTCTGTTTCACTCACATCAACTGCATATTGTCTCTTCAACTAGAAGAAATAAGTCACGTTGTCATTCATATATTATAACAATGGTATATGATATTAACATATATAATTGACAAATATATGAACCTTGTTTGCAGGTTGGTTGCTTAATTGCATTCTGGAATTAGGCTTCAGTTTTCTGTTTTCATACGTCTTCAGCACTAATGGAGATGATGTAATGAGTGGCTTCAACTTTGTCACGGAATATGTTACACTTGATTTGTTGAAAAACTGGTCCACAACGTTTGGCTGTCAATTATACGAATGAGAATAATAATTTGGCGAATTTGAAGCATGCACATTTGCTATTTATATGACCAAAATCAAAAGTATCATACCGCAATCTCCACTCCATCTGAATTCGAGTTGTCAGATGTTATTGGGCTCGGAGTTTTAATGAATGTCACAGATTTACCAACAGCCCTCTTCAGAATACTCTTCTTAAATTGACAAAATATTATGGAAAAAGTTGAATTTTGAATCAAATACAAATTCTAGCAATTTACTTTGGTACATGAACTTGCATTCACCTGAGACTGGTCAAGAGCTTTCAATTCTGCAATTTCCAATGCCTGCGCATAATAATTAAATTGTACCGATCAATACAAGGGCAATTAAACTAAAACTAAATCAGTGCATGGTCTGCAAAAATATAAAATACTAGAAATTTAATATTATATTTCATTTTGCACAATTTCAAGTATTAATTTGAAAATTGCTAGTCTCATCAATATTGTATATTTCAAAACCAAGAGAAGGTATAAGGAATAAAATTAGAATATGGAATCAATTGAATCAAAATAGAATATGGAATCAATTGAATCAAAACAATATGGAATCAATGAGCAATATTTGGAATGTACTGTGCATTACGCCATCTAACAAAAGAATCAAAATACCTGGCATTGTTGAACTTTCTTCAATTCAGCAATAGTAGCTTCACTTTCTTCCAATTTCTTCGCAAATTCATTCTATATTGACAAATACATTGCATTTTACTTTGCAATATTTAAACTGAACGAATACTAAAAAATAAAACGCTAGTTTTTGTTACAGCTAACAACACTGTAAGCACATATATACATTATAGTCAATGACAATCTCGAGTAAAATATCTACTTGAAATTTCAGTTTAATATTGACATAATTATCACTTCTGAATTTGGACAATATGTTACAATATTTACAATGAAAACTACGAGAAATAAATAAATCCATTATATTAATATGCCTTTTCTTTGAGCGCAGTTTCCCAATGCACATTTGCTGATTGCAACTGCTCTTTGATGGCGATTATTTCATCTTGATGCTGTCAATGTAAAAGCAAACCGAACAATCAAGAGTACACATGCATCTAGTTGGAAGCAAATGCAATCAATATACTGAATTAGTTAATTCGGAACGGTGCTTGACACCAAGTTCCAAGAGTTCCTTCAATTCATCGATTTCTTTTTGCTTCTGCGCTACTATTTTTTCATTGTCAACCTGCACAATAATTTTAAGTTGAATTTTAATTCTGTTATTTCCCAGTTTATGTATAGAATGTAACCTTGTAGCCTTCCAAGGTGTTCACCATTTCTTCAATTTGCGTGTCATAATTCTGAGCTGTTGTGTTATTTTTGGCATTTAATTCCGACAGTTGTGCTTTTAGCTCAGAAGTCTTCGAGTAAAATATAACTTTAATAAACATAACACAAATGAAACTTAATTAACTAGATAAAACCGACTTCAAACTGTTGCTCATCAAATTGCTTCGTTTTTTCCTGTACTTCCAACTCCAACTTCTCCACAAGCTGTGTTGAGTCTTTCAGCTGATTTTCCAATTCCACCAACTAAATTAATGATATGTATATTTCCATTATCGTAAATTCAATTTTAAACTCGATAAACAAGATAAAAACATGAACAGGGTGTACCTTGTTGGACATATCTTCCTTGAATGCATTTATGTTCATCTCCGATACCTGAGCATTTTTTCCCACAGTCTCAATTGTCGCAGTTAAATTTTCTATTTGGGTTCTACATATAATGCAATTATCTAACGCAAATGCGATTGGCAATGACAAAAAATAAACGTTGCATGTATTGAATTTAGAATTACACTTGTTCTCCCAGTTTGTCTTCGGCAACTTTCAGGTTTTTTTGAAGCAAAAAATTCTTATTCTTTTCAACGTCAAGTTCGTTGTGTTCATTCAACAAATCGTTCTTACAGAAATAAAAAGACAGTAATGTAATTAATAAGTTTCAAATTAACTTTGAGACCTTAATTGAAATTATCAATGAATAACACCTTAGTGCTTGCATTTGCAAAAGACAGAGCACCATTTTCTTCTTGCAGCTTTCGGATATTCTCATTTAAATTGTCGTTTTCTTTCTTCAATTCATTCAAAGCCACCTAAAAACAAACAATAACTTTCTCTGTAAGAAACTTTAGAACTAGATACTTGATTAAAGCAGGGAAATATAAACTTACCATAAGATTTGACAATTCATCTACTTCTCTGCGTAACTTTGCAATGTTTTGTTTTTTTTTCGACAGCATGTTCCGCAAATCCGAATTTTGTCGCTAATAAGAAATATATTAAAACGCAATGGGATATTTCTATTCAACGTGATATTTTTGCATATGAATTAAAGTTAAATCAACTTCAAGTTGTTGAAATCTAGTCCCATTCCGCTTCTTGTCATCTTGTAGTTCCTGTATCAACGCATCTTTCAGTGAAATTTCCTTGTCGCGATTTTCTAAGTAATAAATAATAATTATAATTTCCAATCTACATACAGTTGTTCCAATTATAAAAAAATTACCAATATTGCATTGCAAGGAGATGATCTCTTCTTTTGCCGATTTCAAATCATCCTTAAGAAACAATCCTTTCTCAAGTTCAGCCTCAAGTTGATCTTTAATATCTTCCATCTAAATTTAATCGGATCCAAATTTATTGAAGTAGGCCTACATTATTGCAATTTGAGGGATAAAACTATATGAAATGTTAATTTGCCAAGTTGTCATAGTTTTCAATGGTGTCTGCAAAGTTTTTCTCCAAACCACGCTTTTCACGTTCGATTTCTGCAACTGTTATCAGCTAATAAGCAACCAAATTTAAGAAAAGAGTACTATACGTTTCAAAACTAAAATATACCATGTCCTTTCATGAAATCTGCGAATTCCACATGGGATATCTTCAAGTTGTCATAGTTCATTGTCAAGTCATCCAACAGCTGCAATTTTTCCTGCTGCCATTTTGAGATTTCGACTTTTTCTTCATTGCCTACAAGCAAAAAAAGGAAAGCATTCGTACAACAGCCTAATACATTAATTTGCATAAAAATAACATTTGGAGCATACATCTCAGGATTTTTTCATTCAAGTGTGACACTTGTTTCTGCATTTCACAGCAAATTTCCCAGTTGGATGCAACCCTGCAATATATACTTTCAGGATGACTACACAAATTCCAAAAGTTTCCAGTGTGTAGTCATTTTTATTTAGTTCTTTTAACTTCATCATTAAATCTTCATGGTTCACAACATCTTCCTCAATCTCTGTTTTCTGTTCTTCGACTTTTTGCTGCAAACCTGATACAACTTTTCTCAAATCGGTTATAGTGCGGTTGGCATCTACAAGTTTTTTATTCTGCAATTCAAAAATAAGCCTTATATGGTTATTTTAAATTTTACTAAAATCTGTGTTCTATAGACTTATAAAGCTACATATACCAGAAGTTGAAGTTCAAATTCGGTTTCGACTTTCCATTTCCGTATTTTTTCCGCTTCATCGTTCAACTTTATAGCTAATTCGCCATAATCTGTCTCTCCAGTATCTGCTGCGGCTTAAATTTAGTTTAAAAAATATAGAAAATGATAATAATGATCGATGCCAATTGTAAATGAGAATCAAACCCTCGTTTGGTGGAGGTTGAAGATCAGGTTGAACATCTTGCTTTTCAACGTCGACATTCCAATGGACACGAGGTCTTGGCGCAAGAACATTCTAAAACCAGATCATTTAGAATTCCACCATTAGGCCTAAAGCAAATTTTTTCGCTCCAATTTTGTTTTTGGTAACAAAGCATCTCACAACAACCTGAGCTCTACGTTGGTCACCAGTAGTTGCTGTTTCGTTTGCGACAAACGTCGGTTTTCGTGCGGATGAAGTGAATCTTTTAAGAAGCTTGTCCATATCTCAAATAAACCTAACGAATGAGCCGACCGACAAAATGGCGCGCATTCGAATGTTTCGAACGAATTTTGGAACTAGTTAACAGAATCGAACGTTGGTCGTTGAACTCAAATTTTCCGGTACATCAAGAGATGTTTCATTTTATGAAATCAAAATATCACAACACCTATTTCTTTTATAAACATACCGCGAGAATAGAAATGTAGGTAATTTTTTCGGTTTTGGCGGGAAATTGTTGCAGACATTTAATAACAAATGCGCATGCGTGGACTTTGGCAAAGGTCTTTGGGATGCACTTAAAAACTGCATTGTAGTACAAAGAAATCTGCTAAACAAAATGCAAATACAGTAGAACGTCGTTTATCCGCACGTCAATTATCCGCAACGTCAATTATCCGCACTCCTGAAACACACCTTTCGCACAGTAAAATTGCGGTTTTATACAGTGTTAACCATGACCTGAACGAGTTTATGATATTGAAGCCTAAAAAGAAGAAATTTAAAGCTATGCATCGACGTTAGATAGCGAAAAAGGATCAAAAAGCAGTACTGTGTGTTCTGCAAGTGTTTTTCTGCATTAAATAAACGCATGTTCAATTATCCGCAAAAATCGTTATCCGCACAACCCTCGGTCCCAATTAGTGCGGATAAACGACGTTCTACTGTACACGTATATGAACAGTACGTAGTACGTACAGTGCGCGTAAATTGTAAAAAAAAAATTGGGCGATGCTCCGTGTTATCCGCCGTTTTGATTATCCGCGGAAGGCTGAGCCCCGACCCCCCGCGGATAATCGAGACTCCACTGTACATAGAAAAATACATCTGGTTTTATTAAAATGAAGCAGCATTAATTACACAACTATGTCAAAAGTCAGTTGCATTCATGTACAATATACAGAATACTGTCTATATAGACTTTTAATTAAAATGACACGGGACTATGGTAATTAAAGATGCCCAAAATTAAAACTTACTACAGTATAAAGCATACACTGCAGGCCATTTATGTGAAAATAGCATCCATGTGAAACACAACGAATATGACATTTTGTATACATGTAATACAAAGTTTCACTTTTATGAAAATTGCAATGACTGCGCGCACTTGAAACCCTTTGACTTTTAACAACAATAAATGTTGCATTGCAAGGCCTTGCATGTATGGCTATGTGAATGCGGAAATCATATTACCATTTCAATTGGCAACATGTCTATAAAATACAAAACAATAATAATAGTAATAATAGGAATGGCAGGCACGCACACATGTAGCTAGCAGAACGGAATAAAAAGCAAAAACCGAAAAGAAGGATGGGATGAAAAATGACTCGTCACGGTTCAGGAATATAATATTTTGCTTCTGATGCGCAAGTGAACGTCAAAATGTGGTATATTCATGTATAGAAAAGGTGCACACATGCAGTATAGTAGCTGTGAACGTTCGGGTTGTAGCTACATCTGAAAACCGATCAATATTGGCTTGCAACGCTGCAAAAATGCCGTCCATTTTGCTTGGCTGCTGAATGAAATTTCATCATCAACAAAACGCCGGTTACAACAGCAAATAATCATTAGAAATCCAATCAAAGGTACGATGAAGAGTATATTCAGATTCCTACTTATTTTTATTATTCTTATCTTTGAAGCCAGATTTGTAATATGGCCATTCATACTAAATTCGGCTGACAGTTCTCTGCATGTCATAGTCACATTGCATGCATGCTGCGGCTTTTATAATCCGTATTATAGTATCTTATTATTACCTTTATTTTATATAAAAACAGCGATATATAAGGTAAACTGGCTGTTTTAAATGAATTTAGTTATTAAATATAACATTTCAAAGGGGGTTGATTGGTAAAAAATAAAATTTCCCATATTTAAAATGCACATTCAAAATATGGGCATCATTTGATAATATGCAAGATGGCAGTTTAATAAATTAGGAGTACATTCGGGGTGAATAGTGTAATTTTATGCAAAATGTTATGTAGTAGGCCTACCTTTCTGTAATTTCTGAATTGAAAAATTGTTCCCAATTAACGTATATGGCATGAGAAATTGGATTTTTGTGTAAGAATTATTTGGTTGTAGTCGTATACCCTATATAAATTATTATAAAAGAATATGTTGACAGAAAATGAAAATAATTCCGAAATTATCATTTTGTTAACATTGTAGTACAACTAGAAAATATGTTCTAAAAGCAGAACAAAATTTGCACATGCACATTAATTTCGATAGAAAACAGTTCGTAATTTGCATTTGTTACAAATATGAACTGATCTTAGTAGTTGATTTAGGCTTTTTTATTATATAAGATCTATACCATGTAATGTTTATGCAATATTGTATAAAAGTAGGATTTTTCAATGGGATCGAGTGAATGATAACTATCTTAAATGAAAACTACACATTAATATATATGGAGTAATTCCTGAACGAAACCATAAAACAAGTCTATTCAGTATAACAAGTTTATGCAGTCTTTTATCACTGTATAGCTGCTATAAATAACAGTATATATAAAGGAGTTTTCACAATAACTAGTCTACTGTTTCCAGGCCAAGCTTGTTTTCATGGCTTTCACGGGTAGATTTTATCTGCATTCCATCGTGCACAATTTTTGAGCAGCAAAGAACATGGAAAAAATGACAATCTTACGAAATTGGCGAAAGTTGTCTTGGATAAAAAAGTTGTTGGCACCATGTGTTATGTAAATCATGCAGCTTTAGCCCGGTTATGAAATCAATGTCAGGCAGAAATCAAACCAGGGCCAACTTTCAGCAAAACATGTCTGTCCAGATTGCCGTTTGGCAGCAACACCTGTTTCCAGCCATTTAAAAAAATGAAAAAAATACAGGATGACAACCAAAGTGTTTCCAAACAATAATAATTGCGAATGAAAGTCTTATGTTAAAGATTTTTCCACTGCACATCTATTGTTAGGCCACACTTTCTATATATTCTCTTGGAAAAAGATAAAGTTATAACCTACATATACAGAATTATAAATCTGTTAGCAAAAATTGGTAGACCTAGAATTACAATTCCTTTGCATCAAAAAATGCATAATAACAAGCAAACATTAAAAATGTAATTAAACTTGCCATTTATATCGCAATATACAACACACTTCGCATTACATGAATTAAGCAATAAATGACATAGTGTACTTCTAAAAATTATGTCAGCTTAAGTTCATTTCATAGTTTGATAAAATGCAAAATATACAGCATCTCGTTGTTTGGTATTAATTTTTAATCTATGCATACGTAACCAAAGGGGTCGAAGCTAAATTTCGGATATAGGCTTGCGACAAATTGCTCAAAAATTTAAAATAATGCATACATTTTGAAAAGTTATTCAATGAGTGAAGATGATATAAAAGTGAAATATTTCTCATGTTTGTTTAAGCATTTCCGTTGTGCAGCTATAAATTTTAAATGATCAATATTATATATAAGAGAGCCCATTTTATTTGTTGAATTTTTGGAGTACATCAGGCATACCTATAGGTACGTATCTTGTTTTTCGCAGCAAAAAACTATATTCCCAAAGAGATATTTGAGCATATGTCATTGCAGACAGCAGAAAGGAATCAATAACAAAGCGCCTGCAAAAAACTAGGGCCTTTTAGATCAATTTCAGTAAAATTCCCAGTGACGTCATATAACGCGGTCTTTATATTTAAATACGTATTCCAATTACTATTTAGGTAGATACATAACACGAAAACTAACAGCAGATAAATTGAAGTGAGAAACAGCTACGTATTTCTTTAAATTGTTATTTGGGTATTGAGCAATCACTTTCATGGGGAGGAAATTGCGGAAAATTAGGCCTATCATTATTTCACAGCTCTTCTAAAAAGTTTTCAGAAGTGAGTTTAGGCCAGGTCGACGTTTGAGAGCAAATGGGTGGGTGGCAACCTCAGATTCAATCCACTTGCCTACATACAGAACGCCCACGACTCTTTTTTCAATATTTTCTTCATTTTTCTTATTTCGTACACTGAGACAAATCTCGGTAACAGCAATGTAGTTTGGATCAAATCATATTTCATACGGGAGAGATTGCGTTTAACGGAACAGCGGCTTGACTATTGCACAAGGCATTCAATTTCTGATAACTGGCTATCTCATCAAGTGTCTTAACCCCTTCATTTTTGGCAAAACTTGCTTCTGCGGATAGATGGCGCTTTTATAAAACATCCAATGCCTTCCACCTGTCAATGCCGTTACAACGTTTCACCATAGTGTGTCCGTAACATATTTTGCAAAACCCTTGACAAATTTAAACGATAGTTACTTTGCTGCAGTCCTCAAATTGCAATTCACAATATCCATTGGTCAGCAAGTCTACGGATAGTCTGCAAAATCCTACTTTTAAGATGTTGGCCTTATACTTCCAACAGGTCAGGCAAAACTTTTAATACTTCCCAAACATTTAGATATACAATTCTGCAAAATGTTAACAAAGTGGAATAAAAAAAAAAACTTTTAACACTGAAACAATATTGGCTTTAACCACATAATCATTATTCTCATTAAAAAGCTCAGTGAGATTTATAATATTGCAAAAGGAAATACTACCACGAAGGGGTTGTACAAGTTTAAGTTTCTAAAAAGTAAAAACTTTCTAAAGAATTTGTAGTGAAAATTAAAAAGGTTGGAAATACTAAGTACCAAGCTTTGTTACTATATCCATTTAAAAACATTGGAATATAGAAATATGGATTCTAATAAGGGCCTCTCTGAATTACAAAATTACAAACTATCTTTCGCTTAAGTGTCATTTTCGGTTTTTGTCAGTCCAGCAGCGAAAGGTAACACGTTACGTAAGTGTCATTTCAAAGCCATTATTCCATTTCACTTATACTGTAAATGACATGATGTTTTAGGGCTTCGCATACTTGTTATTTCGCTTAAATGTCAATCCCCCCTACAGCTAGGTGACACTTAAATGGATTCCATTGTATATTTATTTCCCGTGCAATTATATGTGTTTTCTTTCCAGATGATTGAATAATAAGTTACATCCCATTTGAATTTGACTTTCAATGTTTTATAGCAACTCTTAAAAAAAATTAACTTGAAAATTGTTCGGCTCCTTGGTTCAATTTGGAAACTTGTATATGCACAGTTTGCCACACAGAAACATGTTTTATTGGTGATGGATAGGCGGCCATATTTGAAACGTGGGCGAGCAAGTGTGATGACAGTTTATGAACTGAACTTTTTGAATTACACGACTTAAATAAGATTTGGATTTCTTCTTATTATTATTAGCTTCCGGCGCTTCGTTTGCCCATGTCCGGCGACGGTCCAGCACCCGCCCCCCTTCACCCAACTGTTCGCCAAATCCATAAAGAATTCCTCAGCTGCGCCATCTGCTCGCAGCGCTACCAGCGGCCAAAGGTGCAAACTATGCGCTTACAGCAAGGCAAAGAAAGAAATATATTTCTTTCATTGTCCTCGCTGTATAGCCTATATTACGACGATTTTCCAGCGTAATAATCCATGAAATCAGAGCCCAATTATTTGCAATTCATAATGTACCTATGTTTAATACCTATCATTGAAAATTGAACTCATTTGGAATCCATATTTATCACTTGATTCTTTCATCATTTATAACATACAATCGCAACTTATTAACTGTGTGCAAACTTTCAATTCATAATTCTTTTGTAAAATACTTCCAGATTGTATGTAATGGAAAGAGAAATATAACATAGTGTGTGCAAATTTCTTATTGGTCGGTCAACTTCGAAACCGTATGACCTTGAAGGAATACTCTGTAAGGTCGTCGATGACACTTTTGTTGTGCATCGCTTCCTTTCAAATGTATACTTTTGTGTTACCCTGTAATAAAGTAGCGAGGTGTTGCACTCCATGTGCTGAAATATCAGTGATTCAATTACTGCAACATGATAACATGAAATAACTGATCACTATATCAAGAATCACTGAGTTGCAGCTGTCTTTGGCAATTTACGCTAAGTCCATGTTATATTTGTCACAAATTACAACCTGTTCACCTTATCAATCTCAAGATGGGTGCAAAGATCGGTGTTATAAAAGTTATAAAAACAAATCACCAGTTTCAAAACTATTCAGTATATTCGCCAGGATACACAGACATATAGTTTGTTCTAAATTGAAAGCATAATTTACTATTGCATAGGTGCTTCCTTGTCTGCACTCGTTTTGTGAAAGGTGTCTGAGAGACTACGTTCCTGCTGAATCTCTAACACTAACCTGTCCAACGTGCAGACAACAGTCTATTGTGCCAGAAGCAGGTGTAGGGGCACTACGAGACAACGCACTTTTGGCTGGTCAGTATGTTATTTCCATATAAACTTTTACTATTGTATGGTAAATGGCAATCTGCTGGCCCCATTATTAAACCTTGGATTAAATAAACAAAGGTTATGGGTTATAGTCTTATTGGTAAAAAAAATGATCCCTCCAGGTCACAGCCTATATTGTTACATAGGGAGGGGACTCATCTTTCTTGAACAGACCTACCAAAGCACAA
>WWPM01024960.1:0-18859 GCA_023279145.1 Glomeris maerens | reverse complement strand
CGTTCCCATTCAGGTTTCCATTGATCGGAAATGAACCAATAACTGTCGGGGTCTAACGGCCCATTATCAGCAAGCTTCATAGCACTTATGAGATCTTTTCTAAAAAGCTGCAAGACAAATCAAAAGATTTTCCATCTTGTTACGTATATATCCAAGCATTTTCAAGCGTAATGACGTACTTCGGCCGGAGGGCTCCTGGATGTACTGTTGTAAATGTGAGAGTTCCGGAGATCGCCCACAGTTTTTGGCACCCACATCCTTGGATTGGAAGCTAAAGACAACAGCACATTCAAATCTTTTAAAGAATTGTTCCACGCGTGGCAACGGAAATGTGCACAATTTTATTGATATGTAAATATATGATATATTAAGGTTTTAACATGGTACAGATTGTTATTTTCACTTGCCTCTGCTGTCTTCATCATCACTAGCACTCAGTTTTTGCCGCTTTGATTTCTTTCCGGTACCTTTAAAAAAACAACACATATAAGACAAAATTTTATTAATGTTCCCTTGTTTGGTAACATGTTCTTGTTGCCATAAATCTAAAACGTGAATAGAATACCCAAAAAATTGGGACTAGAATATGAATACTGCACAGGTCAATGATATAGTTACCTTTAAAATTTTCAAGCCTCAGGAGTCTCTTCACTCTTGCAGAAGACATTTTGAGATTTCTGATAAAAACTCCAACTTGAAGAACTAGTGTATTTGGTTAGACAAGATCATGTGCTGTGCAGCTGTAACTCATCTCCTAAAAAGAAATGAAATCACGCAAAAACCTATAAAATAATTGTCATCAAGTCGTGTTGTAAATCAATAACAGGCAAATATATACAACATGGGCAATCACAAGAATTCACTGGATTCAGTAGCATATCTACTGAAGATTTGAAGACCATAAAAAGCTTGGTATTCTTTTCTGAATATCGACATTTACTGTAATATATAACCAAGAGCGATGCCTGTTAAATAAGTAGGTGATTACACATGCTCATAATGTGGATTTTGTACTTTACGAACCGTAAAACAAACCGTACAAACATGCGCAGAAATGTGGATGGTCGGCCATTTTTGTCGGTAGGAAAACGCGTCGCGATTTTCGATCGTTTAAAAATTAATCGATAACTGGTCATCGCAGATAGGTAACCGGTGCGTTAAAACAGACTCAACAGGGCAGAAATACATAATTGATCGATTACAAAAATGAGTATTTGAACCTGTGGGAATATTGACAATCATGGATGGGTTGGTTGGAAGGCGCCTTGTTCGCTTCCAACTGCCTGTCAACGCTTTTCCCACTCTCAAATCGCGCCAAATTTCCAACTTTCTCGTTGCCAAAGGCGACCGAAAGTCGCCCAGATAACATAAAACCAAGATTTCTTATCGGCGTTAGAGAGCACGGAAACCATAGCCTATAATCGGCGGGAAAAAGCGTTGGTCCTGAAACGAACCATAAACGAATGCCTTCGCAATGGGAAAAAATCGACTCTTCCAGGCAAACACTAAAACCTGATACAATTTCGGGCCAGTTCTATAACGTATGATAATTACGATTTCTGATAATATACATCCTAACAGCGGATACCGACGAATATGCAAAATTATTCAATATAATTTCTATAACTGCAAATAAAGGATTTTTTTTTAAGTTTGCACTGGAGAAGATACGAAACCGATGCGCGTCGGCGGATAGGACGCCGTGACGTCAACCAATCTAAACTCATAAGTCGCAAAAAATTTGTAGTGGGTTGTTAAGTTTTATTTTATTTGTCATAAATAGCGCAGAAAAACTGTACTTTTGGCTCAGTATTCTATATAATTGATGGCCGCTTTTAGAAAATATCGTTTAGCGTCACCAAGTCTGTCGTCACGTTGGTAGCTCTGCACTTCGAAGATTTCATGGCCAATTTTTATAAGTCCTACATTTTTACAATTCCTTTTCAGTTCCCGTCATTGAAGTTTTTCACACATATTTCAGCAATTTTTATTTGGCGTAATCATTACTAAATCGCTCTTCTTCATAATAATAATAAAATTGCACAGATCGGCACATTCTATAGGCCAAATCTCACCAACCGTATATACCATTTGATGACGTCATTCTTACAGCCCAGACCCAGTTGTTGTTGCATTTTTAAGATCGGTAGCGGTTGCTGTGAATGGTTGCGGTTTACTGAAAACCGCAAGCATCGGTGCGCTTCAGAGAAATCAATTTATATAAAAATCAAATTCCTTAGGTTTACGATTCATCGTTCTAAATCTTACAATCCATACATATAATAGGCAATCCAAAAAAAGATGTCTATTCGCATGTTTGCGATATGACAGTCTTATTTCACGATTTGAAAATAAAATCGCACCGCAGCATCCATCGTCTGTGCGCAGATAAAACCGTTTTTTTGCTTCGGCCCTAATAGAGAAATTTGTCGTCAATCTTAATTTGGCATTTGTCAGAAAAATAAGTGATATTTGCCATGTTAAAAGTAAGTTACTGTCATCTAAATCCCATTGTTATTTGACTTAAATTAACGCATATTAATACAAAAACCATGCATATGCGAATAATTTAAAATGTATATATGGTCTTAATTACTGCGTTGAGGATGTCCATTTTCCATCCTAAAAATATTGCATGGCGAGGACACGAAAATAGTTGTAATAAAAAGTAGAAACAGCTGGTGGTCAATGCATGTCAAGTGGGGGTCCGCTTAGACCCCAGGAAGCTAGTCCAAAATTGGACCCCCCAAGGGTTGTGGCACTTGCAAGTCCCATTCACATTCAAAACATAATTTCAATTGAAGGATAACGTTTGTTCATTTCTATCAAGTGGCTGGTGAATCCATTTGAAAACATCTGGCAGCTCACCTGAACTAAGAATATTAAATATAAAATCCCATATGGATAATGAACTACAACAACCTAAATCCATCAGTGTAAGTAAACATTTTAAACATACAAATACAATACTGTAAAGAATTATCTTGCAATGCTCGTCTTTAAATTGCATCAATAAATCATATTAAATATTTATGACAATTGGCAGGGCATTAAGAAGGAATTATACCAAGTAGAAGAAGATCAAGATGATGACGAGGAGGATAATGATGAAATAGAAGATGGTGAATTGGTGGAGATTGCAACTCCGGATAGAGTTATTGGCCACAAATGTGATTGGGACGAGTGCATACAAAAATTTGATTTTGTCGAGGAGTTGGCCAATCACGTGAATGATGATCACGTCAAAATCTTAAAGGATGAAGAGTATAGGTGTGCTTGGAGAGGATGTACTCGTAAAGGCCGAGGGTTTAACGCCAGGTTAGAACACTGTAAATTTGCATTAAAATCATCAAATGCCGGACTCATATTGTACATTTTCCTAAAGGTATAAGATGCTTATTCACGTGAGGACACACACTAACGAGAGGCCGCACCGGTGTCCGCAATGCGGCAAATGCTTTTCACGGCTAGAAAACTTAAAAATACACAATAGATCGCATACAGGTATGCTGCAGTTACAGTGAACATATTAATTTGTAGAAAGTTACGTGTTAGCAGAAATAATCTCGATATCAAAGTGTAACAAAAAAATAAATCTTGGGATGTAGATGTAGTATTAAAATTAGATGTTAATTAGTGTGGAAAACGCAAGGGAAATTTAGGTGCTATTATCCGCTAAGAATAACATTGATGTCGTTTACTTTCAAGGGGAACGACCATACATGTGCCCCATCTCCGGCTGTGGCAAGGCTTACTCCAATTCCAGCGACCGGTTCAAGCACACAAGGACCCACTTTGAGGAAAAGCCATATACCTGCAAGATGGATGGCTGCAATAAACGCTACACGGACCCAAGTTCGCTTCGAAAGCACATGAAGACTTACGGACATTACAAACAGGCACGCGGCACTAATGCGCCAGATGCATCGTCGCAGGGTGATAAAAGGCCCTTCTTCAGTCTGCCCCATCATCTGGTCACTTTTCAATTCTCCTCTTTGACAAATGACAAGGTGCTGCAAACTAACAGAAGCCCTTCTGTGTGTTTGGGACTTATCTCGGCGACTGGAAACATCTCGGATGACGAGACCAGTCCTCTGGACCTTACAGTGGGTCAACCGGTCAGTGCCGCAAAATGGGGAATGGTCACCTCTGACTGACAGTGCTGAATTATACCAAAAACGGGCTCACTTTGTATCCATCCTGGCATTTTATAATCTGAATCTCGTTCTTTTGTGTAGAATTAAACGACACTTTGTAATCCCTCCGTATGTTACGCGCAATAAAAGAAATTTGCGTTTAAATAAATTGCATTTCAATTTTTCAAGAGAAAATTTGTGAAAACGCACTCATTCTAAACATGATTTATGGTATAAATATCGCAGTTTGCTACTGTACAATTTGAGTAAACGTCGCTGTATCAACTAACATTTGTTGCTGTTCAGAAATAAATCAACTAGGATTCTTAGCTTTTTCCCGTTCCCTTTGCTGATTGTCTTGCAATTCTTGATCGATCCTCTCTTTCGCCCTTACCACCTGAAATAAAAACTTGTCCCTTCAAATTCATCTGGATTTAAATTGTTTTCTGCAAGGTTGTTAACTTATATAATCAATATTGTACGTATTTTCTCCTTGCTAAAAAATGCTAACGCAAATTACTTAATTAAAATACAAACTTAGAATAACTGTTTAAATTTTGCAAATAAAATTGCATGTACACATTATGTTTATTACTAGTCTTACATTGACCACAAATTATTACATTATAAACAATAGGTATGATTATACAATATAGACTAAACTTAGACTGTCATGCAAATTCCTCAATAAATTTGTAATATTGCAAGTGTAAAGAATTATTTCTAAAAAATAAGTGTAAAACCAATTTGATTCATGCACAGAATGGCCATAAATAAAAATCAGACTACAATGTCACACTACTATGTACAAATGTGATTTCACTTAAAATTTCACAAGTTTTCTGATAATTAATTTCATATCAAACTACATATTCAAGCCAAAATAACAAAGCAAACATAGTATATACTGTGCTATCAAATAACAAAAAAAACTGGGCAAAATTGCATATGTATTATTTTGCAAGGCTTTGCTTTTTGCTAGTAATATTCGTTTCTATAGGTTTAATATTCACTACTTTATTGGTGTAGATTTTTGGAGGGAGAAGTATGCTAAGCGTATGATGTAATATGACAGCAGTTAGACCCCATATCCTCCACTGAGGGTCCATTGTAAAGACCGGCATGGAATACCGCTGCCTAAACTGCGTGTGGCGAAAGTATTTTGAGTCGCAGAATAATTTCAAGCTGAATACAGCCACTGCCTCTACCTCGTTTGCATTCACACGCATCATATCTTCACTAATTCTACCAATATTGCCAACTACTGGATGCACAAGTACACCTTGGTAACTAGTTATCGCAGCCAAATTACCCCACACTTCTACGCTTTTAGGGCCTATACCAATTTCCTCGTGCATCTCTCTTAAAGCCGTGTCCACCGAACAACTGTCATCGAGTGACGTCATGCCACCGGGAAAACTTATCTCGCCCCGATGCGCAGTCATCGAGCTTGACCGACAAGTCAGAAGGATGGCCGGTTCACCTTCAGCCGTTTCACATAGGGGCACCATGACAGCAGCTGTCCTTTTAGTAGTGCTACTATTTATTCCTTGCTTGACATTCGTGCCATTTACGGTTGGCCGTTCGCCGACTTTCATCTCGAACCGCGATTTGCATTCTGCAAAGAATGCCGCGCTGCTGTACATGCGAGCATGGCTCGTAACCAATCCCGATGCTCGTGGCCCAAGAACACCATGCTGAAAGTGAAAACGGCCATCACTTGACCAAAAGGTTTCACACCCCCAACTACTGTATGTAAACGACCCACATCGCATTCCTAACATTCTGCGCTAGTTGAATGTATATGTACTTTTCAATTGTTATCAATATGCACAGTGCTTACGAACCTTGGACTGCAGGTAAAAGGAACCTCCCTGTTGTTTGTCGTTGACGGAATACAAGTGGTCAAATTTTTCTTGGATGATTTCCGGGCCCAGTTTGTCACCAACATTCAGAATTTGCACAGCTTCCTGTAAAATTTTCATTAATAATATCACTATAAATTGAAAGATAAAAATCAAAAATACAAAAAGTCTGTATAATGTGCTTTAATAGCATTAGTCGTAGCATACAATTTATAGACTAATTTTAAAGAAAAATTGCTTTATATCCCTAGCAGTCACATATACAAATGCGACAAGACACTAATTATAAAATATGTAACCTGTAAGGTCATTCCCATAATAGCATTGGATGCTGCTGTCTTGGCACCTTGAGCCCCTCCACCTGCCCTTTGTGCAGCTTGTTGACCAGCTGTTTAAAGAAGTACGTATTTGTTTTTAATTTAGAATTGCCCATCTTGGCATATATATATACATATTTAAGAAATTTCTAGTAATTCTTACTTTGAAATTCCTGCCTGAGAGCTCTTGCAAACGCCCTTGCAACAACTTGCCCACCTACAACTATAATTTGGACGAGATATTTTGCCTGCAAAATATGAGGATCACCGATTAATTAATCCCAAGGACACTTATTCCTAGTTACTCACTAAGTCATCTCCAATTAATACTTCAATAACCACTGTAAAATGAATAGAACGCGTTTAATTTAAACATTTACTAATTATAACTAACACTGTTAAACTGTTTCAAAACACTATCATTCAACAAATGGCAAACGAGAAAACTGACCATTTCGGCTCTGGTACATATAAATGACGAAACTGAAAACAAGCACGTTTTGCAAACGGTCGAATAGAGAATAAAATACGAAATATTCCGCTAGGTGGCGCCACTCAAATTATGAATCAACTCGAAACTTACGGTGATAATGCAATAAGCACGTTGTGCAACAAGTGCACCACCAAAGGCGTAAATCAAATAGTAATTATTATGATAAAAAACAATGAAATTGAATTAAAATATAATGCGAATATTAGCCATGAAATAATTACATTTTTTAAAATAAGCAAATATCATCAATAAGATATTTAAATTGTAGCTTAATTATACCATTAAAATATTTAACCTGAGTAATAATATGCAGGGTGTTTCACAATTCAGGGGACAAATTACTGACAGAGTATATTCCCTGCATGAAACAAGACAAAGTTCCTATAAACCCATGTCCCCAAACGCTGGCTTTTAAGCAAGACCTACATAAAATGTTACATCCATAATTCATGCTCCCCACATCTTTCCATTGATCATTCACTATGCGTTTCTAATAAAGATGTGGGGAGCATGAATTATGGATATCACATTTTATGTAGGTCTTACTTAAAAACCAGCGTTTGGGGACATGGGTTTATAGGAACTTTACGTCTTGCTTCATGCAGGGAATATACTCTGTCAGTAATTTGTCCCCTGAATTGTGAAACACCCTGTATATAGTAATATAGCCTCATACAAGTTTGATTAAAAAAAGAACTATGTTCGACATATGCAACATAATTTAGTAGTATTACTATCAGTAACCATATTTCGCTAGTAATAGCAATAGTTCAGTTAAAATTAAACTGAGATCTTATTCCTGAGAAACTTAACTTCTATAATCTATATTAATTTTGCAATTTCGATAGAACAGGAAAAAATATTAAATTATATATAAAATCAGTTTAAGGTCAAGAACATCAATATTAAAACAATTGTAGGTTCAAATTCCATACTTTACAAATTAAATGCAACATAATAAATAAATTAGTGCGGCATGAACATTTAAACGTCAGACATGGTAATATCTTCTTCAAGCCAACTCAAAGTATCTCCAAGCCTGATATTTTTGTTCAATAAAGATTTCTTCTCTGGGTTGTTCGTTCTCAAATTAGATCTTTTTTCAGGCTGCATGAATATACAATACACACTAACTTTAAATATTATTGCACTATAGCTAGCTTTTCATTTCAAATGAATTAAAGTATTCTGTTTCACTCACATCAACTGCATATTGTCTCTTCAACTAGAAGAAATAAGTCACATTGTGATTCATATATTATAACAATGGTATATGATATTAACATATATAATTGACAAATATATGAACCTTGTTTGCAGGTTGGTTGCTTAATTGCAATCTGGAATTAGGCTTCAGTTTTCTGTTTTCATACGTCTTCAGCACTAATGGAGATGATGTAATGAGTGGCTTCAACTTTGTCACGGAATATGTTACACTTGATTTGTTGAAAAACTGGTCCACAACGTTTGGCTGTCAATTATACGAATGAGAATAATAATTTGGCGAATTTGAAGCATGCACATTTGCTATTTATATGACCAAAATCAAAAGTATCATACCGCAATCTCCACTCCATCTGAATTCGAGTTGTCAGATGTTATTGGGCTCGGAGTTTTAATGAATGTCACAGATTTACCAACAGCCCTCTTCAGAATACTCTTCTTAAATTGACAAAATATTATGGAAAAAGTTGAATTTTGAATCAAATACAAATTCTAGCAATTTACTTTGGTACATGAACTTGCATTCACCTGAGACTGGTCAAGAGCTTTCAATTCTGCAATTTCCAATGCCTGCGCATAATAATTAAATTGTACCGATCAATACAAGGGCAATTAAACTAAAACTAAATCAGTGCATGGTCTGCAAAAATATAAAATACTAGAAATTTAATATTATATTTCATTTTGCACAATTTCAAGTATTAATTTGAAAATTGCTAGTCTCATCAATATTGTATATTTCAAAACCAAGAGAAGGTATAAGGAATAAAATTAGAATATGGAATCAATTGAATCAAAATAGAATATGGAATCAATTGAATCAAAACAATATGGAATCAATGAGCAATATTTGGAATGTACTGTGCATTACGCCATCTAACAAAAGAATCAAAATACCTGGCATTGTTGAACCTTCTTCAATTCAGCAATAGTAGCTTCACTTTCTTCCAATTTCTTCGCAAATTCATTCTATATTGACAAATACATTGCATTTTACTTTGCAATATTTAAACTGAACGAATACTAAAAAATAAAACGCTAGTTTTTGTTACAGCTAACAACACTGTAAGCACATATATACATTATAGTCAATGACAATCTCGAGTAAAATATCTACTTGAAATTTCAGTTTAATATTGACATAATTATCACTTCTGAATTTGGACAATATGTTACAATATTTACAATGAAAACTACGAGAAATAAATAAATCCATTATATTAATATGCCTTTTCTTTGAGCGCAGTTTCCCAATGCACATTTGCTGATTGCAACTGCTCTTTGATGGCGATTATTTCATCTTGATGCTGTCAATGTAAAAGCAAACCGAACAATCAAGAGTACACATGCATCTAGTTGGAAGCAAATGCAATCAATATACTGAATTAGTTAATTCGGAACGGTGCTTGACACCAAGTTCCAAGAGTTCCTTCAATTCATCGATTTCTTTTTGCTTCTGCGCTACTATTTTTTCATTGTCAACCTGCACAATAATTTTAAGTTGAATTTTAATTCTGTTATTTCCCAGTTTATGTATAGAATGTAACCTTGTAGCCTTCCAAGGTGTTCACCATTTCTTCAATTTGCGTGTCATAATTCTGAGCTGTTGTGTTATTTTTGGCATTTAATTCCGACAGTTGTGCTTTTAGCTCAGAAGTCTTCGAGTAAAATATAACTTTAATAAACATAACACAAATGAAACTTAATTAACTAGATAAAACCGACTTCAAACTGTTGCTCATCAAATTGCTTCGTTTTTTCCTGTACTTCCAACTCCAACTTCTCCACAAGCTGTGTTGAGTCTTTCAGCTGATTTTCCAATTCCACCAACTAAATTAATGATATGTATATTTCCATTATCGTAAATTCAATTTTAAACTCGATAAACAAGATAAAAACATGAACAGGGTGTACCTTGTTGGACATATCTTCCTTGAATGCATTTATGTTCATCTCCGATACCTGAGCATTTTTTCCCACAGTCTCAATTGTCGCAGTTAAATTTTCTATTTGGGATCTACATATAATGCAATTATCTAACGCAAATGCGATTGGCAATGACAAAAAAATAAACGTTGCATGTATTGAATTTAGAATTACACTTGTTCTCCCAGTTTGTCTTCGGCAACTTTCAGGTTTTTTTGAAGCAATAAATTCTTATTCTTCTCAATGTCAAGTTCGTTGTGTTCATTCAACAAATCGTTCTTACGGAAATAAAAAGACACTAATGTAATTAATAAGTTTCAAATTAACTTTGAGACCTTAATTGAAATTATCAATGAATAACACCTTAGTGCTTGCATTTGCAAAAGACAGAGCACCATTTTCTTCTTGAAGCTTTCGGATATTCTCATTTAAATTGTCGTTTTCTTTCTTCAATTCATTCAAAGCCACCTAAAAACAAACAATAACTTTCTCTGTAAGAAACTTTAGAACTAGATACTTGATTAAAGCAGGGAAATATAAACTTACCATAAGATTTGACAATTCATCTACTTCTCTGCGTAACTTTGCAATGTTTTGCTTTTTTTTCGACAGCATGTTCCGCAAATCCGAATTTTGTCGCTAATAAGAAATATATTAAAACGCAATGGGATATTTCTATTCAACGTGATATTTTTGCATATGAATTAAAGTTAAATCAACTTCAAGTTGTTGAAATCTAGTCCCATTCCGCTTCTTGTCATCTTGTAGTTCCTGTATCAACGCATCTTTCAGTGAAATTTCCTTGTCGCGATTTTCTACGTAATAAATAATAATTATAATTCCAATCTACATACAGTTGTTCCAATTATAAAAAAAATTACCAATATTGCATTGCAAGGAGATGATCTCTTCTTTTGCCGATTTCAAATCATCCTTGAGAAACAATCCTTTCTCAAGTTCAGCCTCAAGTTGATCTTTGATGTCTTCCATCTAAATTTAATCGGATCCAAATTTATTGAAGTAGGCCTACATTACTGCAATTTGAGGGATAAAACTATATGAAATGTTAATTTGCCAAGTTGTCATAGTTTTCAATGGTGTCTGCAAAGTTTTTCTCCAAACCACGCTTTTCACGTTCGATTTCTGCAACTGTTATCAGCTAATAAGCAACCAAATTTAAGAAAAGAGTACTATACGTTTCAAAACTAAAATATACCATGTCCTTTCATGAAATCTGCGAATTCCACATGGGATATCTTCAAGTTGTCATATTTCATTGTCAAGTCATCCAACAGCTGCAATTTTTCCTGCTGCCATTTTGAGATTTCGACTTTTTCTTCATTGCCTACAAGCAAAAAAAGGAAAGCATTCGTACAACAGCCTAATACATTAATTTGCATAAAAATAACATTTGGAGCATACATCTCAGGATTTTTTCATTCAAGTGTGACACTTGTTTCTGCATTTCACAGCAAATTTCCCAGTTGGATGCAACCCTGCAATATATACTTTCAGGATGACTACACAAATTCCAAAAGTTTCCAGTGTGTAGTCATTTTTATTTAGTTCTTCTAACTTCATCATTAAATCTTCATGGTTCACAACATCTTCCTCAATCTCTGTTTTCTGTTCTTCGACTTTTTGCTGCAAACCTGATACAACTTTTCTCAAATCGGTTATAGTGCGGTTGGCATCTACAAGTTTTTTATTCTGCAATTCAAAAATAAGCCTTATATGGTTATTTTAAATTTTACTAAAATCTGTGTTCTATAGACTTATAAAGCTACATATACCAGAAGTTGAAGTTCAAATTCGGTTTCGACTTTCCATTTCCGTATTTTTTCCGCTTCATCGTTCAACTTTATAGCTAATTCGCCATAATCTGTCTCTCCAGTATCTGCTGCGGCTTAAATTTAGTTTAAAAAATATAGAAAATGATAATAATGATCGATGCCAATTGTAAATGAGAATCAAACCCTCGTTTGGTGGAGGTTGAAGATCAGGTTGAACATCTTGCTTTTCAACGTCGACATTCCAATGGACACGAGGTCTTGGCGCAAGAACATTCTAAAACCAGATCATTTAGAATTCCACCATTAGGCCTAAAGCAAATTTTTTCGCTCCAATTTTGTTTTTGGTAACAAAGCATCTCACAACAACCTGAGCTCTACGTTGGTCACCAGTAGTTGCTGTTTCGTTTGCGACAAACGTCGGTTTTCGTGCGGATGAAGTGAATCTTTTAAGAAGCTTGTCCATATCTCAAATAAACCTAACGAATGAGCCGACCGACAAAATGGCGCGCATTCGAATGTTTCGAACGAATTTTGGAACTAGTTAACAGAATCGAACGTTGGTCGTTGAACTCAAATTTTCCGGTACATCAAGAGATGTTTCATTTTATGAAATCAAAATATCACAACACCTATTTCTTTTATAAACATACCGCGAGAATAGAAATGTAGGTAATTTTTTCGGTTTTGGCGGGAAATTGTTGCAGACATTTAATAACAAATGCGCATGCGTGGACTTTGGCAAAGGTCTTTGGGATGCACTTAAAAACTGCATTGTAGTACAAAGAAATCTGCTAAACAAAATGCAAATACAGTAGAACGTCGTTTATCCGCACGTCAATTATCCGCAACGTCAATTATCCGCACTCCTGAAACACACCTTTCGCACAGTAAAATTGCGGTTTTATACAGTGTTAACCATGACCTGAACGAGTTTATGATATTAAAGCCTAAAAAGAAGAAATTTAAAGCTATGCATCGACGTTAGATAGCGAAAAAGGATCTAAAAGCAGTACTGTGTGTTCTGCAAGTGTTTTTCTGCATTAAATAAACGCATGTTCAATTATCCGCAAAAATCGTTATCCGCACAACCCTCGGTCCCAATTAGTGCGGATAAACGACGTTCTACTGTACACGTATATGAACAGTACGTAGTACGTACAGTGCGCGTAAATTGTAAAAAAAAAATTGGGCGATGCTCCGTGTTATCCGCCGTTTTGATTATCCGCGGAAGGCTGAGCCCCGACCCCCCGCGGATAATCGAGACTCCACTGTACATAGAAAAATACATCTGGTTTTATTAAAATGAAGCAGCATTAATTACACAACTATGTCAAAAGTCAGTTGCATTCATGTACAATATACAGAATACTGTCTATATAGACTTTTAATTAAAATGACACGGGACTATGGTAATTAAAGATGCCCAAAATTAAAACTTACTACAGTATAAAGCATACACTGCAGGCCATTTATGTGAAAATAGCATCCATGTGAAACACAACGAATATGACATTTTGTATACATGTAATACAAAGTTTCACTTTTATGAAAATTGCAATGACTGCGCGCACTTGAAACCCTTTGACTTTTAACAACAATAAATGTTGCATTGCAAGGCCTTGCATGTATGGCTATGTGAATGCGGAAATCATATTACCATTTCAATTGGCAACATGTCTATAAAATACAAAACAATAATAATAGTAATAATAGGAATGGCAGGCACGCACACATGTAGCTAGCAGAACGGAATAAAAAGCAAAAACCGAAAAGAAGGATGGGATGAAAAATGACTCGTCACGGTTCAGGAATATAATATTTTGCTTCTGATGCGCAAGTGAACGTCAAAATGTGGTATATTCATGTATAGAAAAGGTGCACACATGCAGTATAGTAGCTGTGAACGTTCGGGTTGTAGCTACATCTGAAAACCGATCAATATTGGCTTGCAACGCTGCAAAAATGCCGTCCATTTTGCTTGGCTGCTGAATGAAATTTCATCATCAACAAAACGCCGGTTACAACAGCAAATAATCATTAGAAATCCAATCAAAGGTACGATGAAGAGTATATTCAGATTCCTACTTATTTTTATTATTCTTATCTTTGAAGCCAGATTTGTAATATGGCCATTCATACTAAATTCGGCTGACAGTTCTCTGCATGTCAATAGTCACATTGCATGCATGCTGCGGCTTTTATAATCCGTATTATAATATCTTATTATTACCTTTATTTTATATAAAAACAGCGATATATAAGGTAAGCTAGCTGTTTTAAATGAATTTAGTTATTAAATATAATATTTTAAAGGGGATTGATTGGTAAAAAATAAAATTTCCCATATTTAAAATGCACATTCAAAATATGGGCATCATTTGATAATATGCAAGATGGCAGTTTAATAAATTAGGAGTACATTCTGGGTGAATAGTGTAATTTTATGCAAAATGTTATATAGTAGGCCTACCTTTCTGTAATTTCTGAATTGAAAAATTGTTTCCAATTAACGTATATGGCATGAGAAATTGAATTTTTGTGTAAGAATTATTTGGTTGTAGTCGTATACCCTATATAAGTTATTATAAAAGAATATGTTGACAGAAAATGAAAAGAATTCCAAAATTATCATTTTGTTAACATTGTAGTACAACTAAAAAATATGTTCTAAAAGCAGAACAAAATTTGCCTATGTACACATTAATTTTGATTGAAAACAGTTCGTAATTTGCATTTGTTACAAATATGAACTGATCTTAGTAGTTGATTTAGGCTTTTTTATTATATAAGATCTATACCATGTAATGTTTATGCAATATTGTATAAAAGTAGGATTTTTCAATGGGATCGAGTGAATGATAACTATCTTAAATGAAAACTACACATTAATATATATGGAGTAATTCCTGAACGAAACCATAAAACAAGTCTATTCAGTATAACAAGTTTATGCAGTCTTTTATCACTGTATAGCTGCTATAAATAACAGTATATATAAAGGAGTTTTCACAATAACTAGTCTACTGTTTCCAGGCCAAGCTTGTTTTCATGGCTTTCACGGGTAGATTTTATCTGCATTCCATCGTGCACAATTTTTGAGCAGCAAAGAACATGGAAAAAATGACAATCTTACGAAATTGGCGAAAGTTGTCTTGGATAAAAAAGTTGTTGGCACCATGTGTTATGTAAATCATGCAGCTTTAGCCCGGTTATGAAATCAATGTCAGGCAGAAATCAAACCAGGGCCAACTTTCAGCAAAACATGTCTGTCCAGATTGCCGTTTGGCAGCAACACCTGTTTCCAGCCATTTAAAAAAATGAAAAAAATACAGGATGACAACCAAAGTGTTTCCAAACAATAATAATTGCGAATGAAAGTCTTATGTTAAAGATTTTTCCACTGCACATCTATTGTTAGGCCACACTTTCTATATATTCTCTTGGAAAAAGATAAAGTTATAACCTACATATACAGAATTATAAATCTGTTAGCAAAAATTGGTAGACCTAGAATTACAATTCCTTTGCATCAAAAAATGCATAATAACAAGCAAACATTAAAAATGTAATTAAACTTGCCATTTATATCGCAATATACAACACACTTCGCATTACATGAATTAAGCAATAAATGACATAGTGTACTTCTAAAAATTATGTCAGCTTAAGTTCATTTCATAGTTTGATAAAATGCAAAATATACAGCATCTCGTTGTTTGGTATTAATTTTTAATCTATGCATACGTAACCAAAGGGGTCGAAGCTAAATTTCGGATATAGGCTTGCGACAAATTGCTCAAAAATTTAAAATAATGCATACATTTTGAAAAGTTATTCAATGAGTGAAGATGATATAAAAGTGAAATATTTCTCATGTTTGTTTAAGCATTTCCGTTGTGCAGCTATAAATTTTAAATGATCAATATTATATATAAGAGAGCCCATTTTATTTGTTGAATTTTTGGAGTACATCAGGCATACCTATAGGTACGTATCTTGTTTTTCGCAGCAAAAAACTATATTCCCAAAGAGATATTTGAGCATATGTCATTGCAGACAGCAGAAAGGAATCAATAACAAAGCGCCTGCAAAAAACTAGGGCCTTTTAGATCAATTTCAGTAAAATTCCCAGTGACGTCATATAACGCGGTCTTTATATTTAAATACGTATTCCAATTACTATTTAGGTAGATACATAACACGAAAACTAACAGCAGATAAATTGAAGTGAGAAACAGCTACGTATTTCTTTAAATTGTTATTTGGGTATTGAGCAATCACTTTCATGGGGAGGAAATTGCGGAAAATTAGGCCTATCATTATTTCACAGCTCTTCTAAAAAGTTTTCAGAAGTGAGTTTAGGCCAGGTCGACGTTTGAGAGCAAATGGGTGGGTGGCAACCTCAGATTCAATCCACTTGCCTACATACAGAACGCCCACGACTCTTTTTTCAATATTTTCTTCATTTTTCTTATTTCGTACACTGAGACAAATCTCGGTAACAGCAATGTAGTTTGGATCAAATCATATTTCATACGGGAGAGATTGCGTTTAACGGAACAGCGGCTTGACTATCGCACAAGGCATTCAATTTCTGATAACTGGCTATCTCATCAAGTGTTCTTAACCCCTTCATTTTTGGCAAAACTTGCTTCTGCGGATAGATGGCGCTTTTATAAAACATCCAATGCTTTCCACCTGTCAATGCCGTTACAACGTTTCACCATAGTGTGTCCGTAACATATTTTGCAAAACCCTTGACAAATTTAAACGATAGTTACTTTGCTGCAGTCCTCAAATTGCAATTCACAATATCCATTGGTCAGCAAGTCTACGGATAGTCTGCAAAATCCTACTTTTAAGATGTTGGCCTTATACTTCCAACAGGTCAGGCAAAACTTTTAATACTTCCCAAACATTTAGATATACAATTCTGCAAAATGTTAACCAAGTGGAATAAAAAAAAAAACTTTTAACACTGAAACAATATTGGCTTTAACCACATAATCATTATTCTCATTAAAAAGCTCAGTGAGATTTATAATATTGCAAAAGGAAATACTACCACGAAGGGGTTGTACAAGTTTAAGTTTCTAAAAAGTAAAAACTTTCTAAAGAATTTGTAGTGAAAATTAAAAAGGTTGGAAATACTAAGTACCAAGCTTTGTTACTATATCCATTTAAAAACATTGGAATATAGAAATATGGATTCTAATAAGGGCCTCTCTGAATTACAAAATTACAAACTATCTTTCGCTTAAGTGTCATTTTCGGTTTTTGTCAGTCCAGCAGCGAAAGGTAACACGTTACGTAAGTGTCATTTCAAAGCCATTATTCCATTTCACTTATACTGTAAATGACATGATGTTTTAGGGCTTCGCATACTTGTTATTTCGCTTAAATGTCAATCCCCCCTACAGCTAGGTGACACTTAAATGGATTCCATTGTATATTTATTTCCCGTGCAATTATATGTGTTTTCTTTCCAGATGATTGAATAATAAGTTACATCCCATTTGAATTTGACTTTCAATGTTTTATAGCAACTCTTAAAAAAAATTAACTTGAAAATTGTTCGGCTCCTTGGTTCAATTTGGAAACTTGTATATGCACAGTTTGCCACACAGAAACATGTTTTATTGGTGATGGATAGGCGGCCATATTTGAAACGTGGGCGAGCAAGTGTGATGACAGTTTATGAACTGAACTTTTTGAATTACACGACTTAAATAAGATTTGGATTTCTTCTTATTATTATTAGCTTCCGGCGCTTCGTTTGCCCATGTCCGGCGACGGTCCAGCACCCGCCCCCCTTCACCCAACTGTTCGCCAAATCCATAAAGAATTCCTCAGCTGCGCCATCTGCTCGCAGCGCTACCAGCGGCCAAAGGTGCAAACTATGCGCTTACAGCAAGGCAAAGAAAGAAATATATTTCTTTCATTGTCCTCGCTGTATAGCCTATATTACGACGATTTTCCAGCGTAATTATCCATGTAATCCAGAGCCCAATTATTTGCAATTCATAATGTACCTATGTTTAATACCTATAATTGAAAATTGAACTCATTTGGAATCCTCATTTATCACTTGATTATTTCATCATTTATAACATACAATCGCAACTTATTAACTGTGTGCAAACTTTCAATTCATAATTCTTTTGTAAAATACTTCCAGATTGTATGTAATGGAAAGAGAAATATAACATAGTGTGTGCAAATTTCTTATTGGTCAAGTAATAATTGTCTGTCATTAGCAAAAATATTGCATTCTTGAGTTAATATCGTGTACAGGGTGACGTATAGAAGTAATAAAGTCTGCCATGTGCCCTAGAATTTAAACAAAAACTGGGTCGATCGACTAAGAAACCGTATGACCTTGAAGGAATACTCTGTAAGGTCGTCCTTTCAGTATACTTTTGTGTTGCCCTGTAATAAAGTAGCGAGGTGTTGCACTCCATGTGCTGAAATATCAGTGATTCAATTACTGCAACATGATAACATGAAATAACTGATCACTATATCAAGAATCACTGAGTTGCAGCTGTCTTTGGCAATTTACGCTAAGTCCATGTTATATTTGTCACAAATTACAACCTGTTCACCTTATCAATCTCAAGACGGGTGCAAAGATCGGTGTTATAAAAGTTATAAAAACAAATCACCAGTTTCAAAACTATTCAGTATATTCGCCAGGATACACAGACATATAGTTTGTTCTAAATTGAAAGCATAATTTACTATTGCATAGGTGCTTCCTTGTCTGCACTCGTTTTGTGAAAGGTGTCTGAGAGACTACGTTCCTGCTGAATCTCTAACACTAACCTGTCCAACGTGCAGACAACAGTCTATTGTGCCAGAAGCAGGTGTAGGGGCACTACGAGACAACGCACTTTTGGCTGGTCAGTATGTTATTTCCATATAAACTTTTACTATTGTATGGTAAATGGCAATCTGCTGGCCCCATTATTAAACCTTGGATTAAATAAACAAAGGTTATGGGTTATAGTCTTATTGGTAAAAAAAATGATCCCTCCAGGTCACAGCCTATATTGTTACATAGGGAGGGGACTCATCTTTCTTGAACAGACCTACCAAAGCACAA
>WWPM01024937.1:0-11660 GCA_023279145.1 Glomeris maerens | reverse complement strand
TAGCCTCCATTCCAGGGCATCCGTTAGCCAGGCTGGATAAGAGAGGCTAGCAATTAGAAGATGGCGACCAAACATGCAAATCGTTAACCTCCATTCCTGGGCAATTGTAACAACCTGGCTGGGAATAGGCGGCGAAACGTTCGAATTTCTAGCCTCCTTTCCAAGGCGCACAGCGAGTCAAAACGTTCGAATTTCTAGCCTCCATTGCAGGGCAAGTTATTATTAGCCTGGCTAAGGGAATAACGGCGAAACATTTGAAATGCTAGCCTCCATTCCCGGGCATCCATTAGCCAGGCTGGCGAAGAGAGGCTAGCAATTAGAAGATGGCGACCAAACATGCAAACTGTAAACCTCCATTCCAGGGCAATTGTAACAACCTCGCTGGGAATGGCGGCGAAACGTTCAAATTTCTAGCCTCCATTCCAATGCATCCATTAGCCAGGCTAGCGAGGAGAGGCTAGAAATTGGAAGATGGCGACCAAACATGCAAATTGTTAACCTCCATTCCAGGGCAATTGTAACAACCGAATGGCGGCGAAACGTTCGAAAATCTAGCCTCCACTCCTGGGCATCCGTTATAGCTAGGCTGACAAAAGAGTTTCCTAGAAATTAGAAGATGGCGACCAAACATTCGAATTTCTAGCCTCCATTCCAGGGCGCGTGGCGAGGCAAAACGTCCGAATTTCTAGCCTTCATTCCAGGGCAATTGATTATTAGCTTGACTAATGGGAATGACGGCGAAACATTCGAATTTCTAGCCTCCACTCCAGGGCGCATGACTAGGGATGCGAGGCAAAACGTTCGAATTTCTAGCCTACATTCCAGGGCAATTGATAATTAGCCTGGCTGATGGGAATGAGGGCGAAACATTCGAATTGCTAGCCTCAATACCAGGGCGCGAAAACGTCCGAATTTCTAGCCTCCATTCCAGGGCAATTGATAATTAGCCTGGCTGATGGGAATGACGGCGAAACATTCGAATTGCTAGCCTCCATTCCAGGGCAGCCGTTAGCCAGGCTGGCGAGGCGAGGCTGGAAATTGGAACGTTTCGCCGCCATGTTCGGGCTCCGTTTCAAACGGCGCGTTTCAGGAGGCATTTTGCAATATAATATGCTCACTAAAAAATTGTAATTAAATATAATTATTACCATTTGATCCTCGCTGCCAACATTAACATATTCCACTCCGGATTTGGGTGGTGGTGGTCCATGGGATAACTTTTCCACACCTGCAAAATACAAAAAATTATCCAGATAAACAAACTTTTGGCAAATATCCAACATAAGACCTAAAATAAGAGCTGCAAAAGAGGCCACACCACTTCAACTCGGTTCCCTAATTTCAAATTTGGCGCCATTTTCTGCGTGGCAAAATAACAAACCACGCCCACCCGCATTGCATGCACACAAATCAATACAAATCGCCCTACATTTGAATTAGAAAACATAATAGTAACCCCCTTGGACCGATCACAATTGAGTTAAAATGTAAAAGGAAGCCAATCGCAAATTCCAGTATATTAAAAAGGCAGTAGAATTTACAGAATTTCTAATAAACAGAAAGTTAAAAACAATAAATTCCAGGGCAATTGATTATATTAGCCTGACTGCATGAGGGGGAACGACGGCGAAACATTCGAATTGTTAGCCTCCATTCCAGGGCAGCCGTTTAACCAGGCTGGCGAGGCGAGGCTGGAAATTGGAACGTTTTCGCCGCCATGTTCGGGCTCCGTTTCAGGAGGCATTTTGCAATAAATGTAATCAAGTCTCGCAAATTATGTATATTTTCGTTGATTGCGTCATGTTCCGTAATTGGGGCCAAACATTTTTTAAAAAAAGAGACGCGATTGCGCAACCTTATGAAAGCAACTTTGCTTCAATCAATAACAAAAAAAAACCAAACCCATGACTAATAATGAAAATTTCAAAAGAAAAATTACGCAATTCGCTCTTTCACCACGATGCTGGGTTTATAAATATCACTCGTTACGCGTTTAATTACCGTGTTAAATGTTGTTTGTATAATCATTCCAACCTAAATAAGCCCAATAATAATTGGCGATGATATCGATTGAAACCGGAAACCAAGGCAACAAATGCAACATCCTGTGAGAATAATAACAATAATTGTAATATGTCTACATATACTACATCCTATTTATAGTTACAAGTAATGCAAATTACTAGAACATTAGAATGTAGAACTTTAATTGTAAACTTAATGAAACTGTATTAAATAACAACAAGTAATTGTGGAATAAAGGGAATAATAAATCATAAACATTTAAATAATAACTAAGAAATGTTTTAGATTATTCAGTTACAAACTACAACTGCAATTTTGCAAATTTTAACGAGCTTTAATGAACAATTGAAAATATCAGAAAATTATTGTTGTTTTTTTTTTAACTTTTTATTTTAGAAATCACCTCATTAAAGTTGCATACTAAAAACCTACACAACCTATAGTTAAATTACAACCATATGTTTTGCCCGGTTTTGCTCTGGAAACACGTGGGAAGGTTTAAACACGTTTGCGTAATGAAGTTCAAAACAATTTCGCTTTGTTGACCTGTAATTATAAAACAGAATATTACAAATATAATGCAGTAAAATATTAGATTTTCCCCCCTCCCAATATATGCAAATTCCAAGCATTTAACGTTTCTAAACGGTAATTTAGATAGTTAGTAACATCACCAAACAGCATTTCGATCATTAATTACGTTAGCAATAAAATATCGGAATTATTTACAGACTTTTTTCTCCTCCATTTTTTGTTTGTTTGTTCCCACCAAGGAAATTTCGCGATCAAAATCGATCAATCCGATTGAACTGATCGATGGATGGATAGTGGATGGATGGATTGGATGAAATAAAAGCAAATTGATTGGGTTTTCTTTTAGAAAAAGGGTGAATTTTGTGTTTTTACCTCGAAGTAGGCCTACTTTCTCTCGCTTTTGGCGAATCTCATGGCGATTGGAGAGAGAAACGCGATTGTATCCCTTGCTGTTCACCACCTTCGAGTCGCCCATTATTCAGGGAAAGGGCCCTAGTGAGGTGCCCAAAGGAGGGTTGAGGCCGCCGCGGCCGCAAGACGCCTTCAGCCCCGTCCGTCACTGGAACGCAGCGGCTGCGGCTGCGGCGGCCTCGTGGCGGCCAGTCGACGGCCAGTCGTCGCAGTCCCGCGATGCCCGATGAACGGCCGCCGAACGTCGTCGCCCTGGCCTCGATTGCCGCTCCTCGCTTGACGCAAGCAGGCCGCCCGTGCAATCGAATATGGACGCAGCGCGGATCGAACGCCACTCCTTCTACGGGAGCGTCACCTGCCGCCGGACAGGGAAGCCAGCCGACAAAAGCGCCGCCTTACGGGTCAAGGGAAGCCTACGCAGAAGGCGCTGCCTCCAATGTTGACGTCATAGCCAAGGTAGGAGTATTCCATCGCCCAGTACGCTTGTGACGTCATCAGAGCTGCCTACGTCTCTGACCTACTGCGACCCGAAACGGGTTGTGACGTCATCACGATGGGTTCGTCTCGTGATTGGCTGACGGGGAAAGCTATAGGAAAGTTCACAATATGGGACCCTATGGGTTTCCCATGTATGGGCGGAAATGCGCTGAGGCGCTCGCTCCAACGGCCGTCACGCGAAATAGTTCCATTGAAAGTTCTGATTGATAATAATGCCAGTGTGAAATGCAATGTTATGGACAGGAGAGCTTCGCTTATCCGGCGGACCTTAATTAAGAAACTTGCAAACGTTTTTGGCCATTTTTGACGAAAAGAAGTGCGGTGATTAGGCCCGATGTATCACTCCATGGGCTGCGTCATAGCTATATATTAGTCATCGAAGTCACCGTGGCAACGGCGCCATGTTCGAGTTTCCTGACGCTCCTGTAAATTTGTATTGCATGCCAATAAATGGAACGTGCGAAACCCGAAGATGGCGGCGAAACGTTCCAATTGCTAGCCTCTACCCTCCAGGGCAATCATTAATCCGTTGAAGATGTCCGCCGAAACGTTCGAATTGCTATACTAAGCCTCAACCCCCAGGGAAAAACCCGAAGATGGCGGCCAAACGTTCGAATTTCTAGCCTCCATTCCAGGGTAAGGCTACACAACCGGTCGGTCGGGCGGCTGGGGGGGGGGGGTCACACTTCAAAACGGAACTGCCACTCCACATACTTTAACCTCCATACATTCAGGCTGATTTGCCACGCCTCCCCAGCCACACCAATAATGGTTGTCCTGTGGTGGAGGTTAGTAATTCGAATGTTTCGGCGCCATCTTCTTTGGCGGGGGGGGGGGATGGGACGAACCGCGATTTTCCATAATTTGGTCATCAATTTCGTCCAATAGGAGATGAACCCCCATGCCCCTCAACCAACCTCCCCCTCCCACCCCATGTATAGGGCTGCTGTGACGTCACAACCAAATCTCCACCAATCGGCTAACCAGGAGTAAAAATATCCGCCTATCAGACAGGAAAGCCAACCCGGTGTTTGTTCCGCTACACTTTACACACATAAGCAAGCAGGGGGGGGGGAATTAAAAAAAAAATCGAACGTGCTTCTGCGATGACGTCACTGAGCAAGCCTCAGCCAATGAGCGGAGCGCGCGAATCAAGATCGACCAATGATAGAAGGCGAACGCGAAACAAACGGGTGCAGATCGAACGCGGAGGCCAATATGATAGCAGGACAAAGAAAGATGGCGGCCGCAATTTCTAAATTAAAACAATTCCGCAGATCAATTGGTCCAAATATACATAAACCCCCCAATCACAAAGTTGTCGGACTTTTTAAAGCTTTTCTGTACGTTGCAATGGCGTCGCGTCTACGCACGCGGCTTGCGTTGTATGCCACCAGGTGGCGCCACGTGTCGATTGCAGTGCGCATTCGAATGAGGAATCAATAAACAGCTATTGTAATTGCAACCTACTTGCGCTTGAGCCTCCATTGCTTGCATTTTCTACGAGTGTCAAACGGCTGTTGTATGCATTTTCAGAAGAGTTCATATTTCTCTACATCCGGGTCCTTGGAATTCGGCAATTTTCCAACCTGTTTTTAAAAAAAACAATGCAGAAATAAAAAAATCAAATTACAATTAAAAACTGCCTATTATTATCCGCCACGATACGCCGAATACCGTATCATACGTATCGAACCCTATAGCGGCCATACTAAAACGTGACGTTACGGTATTCACCACGGTACGCTTACGTATCGAATTCGATTAGCCTCGCTCGCGGGCTCTCAAAAATGCAAATAGGCTTATCATTAAAATTCAATAACTTCCTTAATATTGACATAAACCCTGCCATGTCATACACCGTTCGATTCAGCAAAAAAAGCTGAATCCAGCGGTACCGGAAGTGGCGGGGTTTTCCTCATTAGTTAAATAGTTAATTAATTAAAACAAAAAAAATCATACAAAATTCCAAGAACTTTCTTAATATTGAGAAAAAAGAGAAAAAAAAACCCTGCCACGTCATACACCGTTCGATTCAGCAAAAACTAAGCTAATTAATTTGGTTAGTCAACTGTCAAAGCCACTTAATTATTTGAAAATTATCTCAACTTTCTTTATACCTATATGCCAAGTTTCAATTAAAGTTCGGCAGTAAATGAAGTCCTACACAAATTGCAAGTTTCGTCGTTAATCTATAAATTCCTAAAACAGTCGTTAAAATAGCAGCAGAAATTGTGTGGAAACAGAAGCAGATAACACAACAATGACACAAATAGATATTTGAATTATTTGCCAAGTCACTCGAAACATTGTTGTTTTGCAATAACAGTATTTAAAAAAAAAGATGACAATTTAGGAATTTATAATTAAGAAAAAGAGTGCATAGAGACTTAAATTGCTTATATGAAGGCCATGCACAGAGTTTTCAAATTACAATTATTACTATTATTATTATTGTTATTATACGCGGAACTCACTTTCCTGAAAAGGGTTTTTCAAAAGACATAAATGAACAATGTGAGATTTGAATCCTTATTATTATAATTCACTTCCTTGGAAATCATTTGGAAAAACAGTTTGTAACAATGAATGTCACGCAGTTTCTGAGTTATTACTATTATTAGTGTCAGAACTCACTTAAATTGGTTGAAAAGCATTTTGCAAAAGAAAATTTAACAATGCCACATATAGTTTTGAATTATTACAATTATTAGTGTTAAAGAATCACTTAATTGAAAAGCATTTTGTGAAATATAACTTAAGAATGTCAGTTTTAAAATTTTTACTATTATTAGTTAGAAGTCACTTTATTGAAAGATAATTCAACAATGTCAGAATAGCTTCAAAAAAAATAACTATTGTTAGTGTTACAACTCACCGATTTGGAACTTGTCCAGTTATTAATTTTCCCGTTTTTCACCAAAACGAAAACTTTGAAAAATCCACAATTTCAGGTCACTGTTGCCAGACTAAAAATGCTGCGATTCACCTCCTCGGTGTGCGAGTGTTTGTGTGCAGGCAACAAGTTCCGTGACGTCATGGGTCAGATTAATTAACAGAGCTGGATGTGGAACAATGGAGCACATTGCATATGTGCATTCATGTACCTGGAAGAATTTAGCACGTGTTCAATATACAAGACCTCATACTTTGCAAAGAATTCATTGCCAAGGAAACTTTTTGAATTCACGCACAACTTTCTAGCACGGTGCACCCGAGGATAGCGTACCTTGGTTGTAATTAATAACAAAACCAGACACTGGTTTCATGAAACCACTTTCGGGAGCTTCCATGTGTTGAAGGGAAGGGAAGGAAGAAAAGCAGGAGACACTTTCCTTATCATTTGCTTCTGTAATAATAAAAGTTTGACATTCCTCTCTCTACTCGTATCGAAAGAAAAGATAAAACTCACCTTTAAGAATATAATTACAGATATGGAACTTGGATTAAGAAACGGGTTCACTCAAATCTTGGGAATAAGATCAATTGAAATCCGAAATGGTAATTGGGTAACAGGGCAACTGTTTTTTTTTTAAATGTATAAAACCCAAATGATATATATTAAAATTGATCTAAATATAATTACAACTATTAAGGTTATATTGCCGGTCCAAAAAAAATATACGCACTCGAACCTCTATAATCCGGACGAAACAACATTTGTGAACTTTATCTGTTAGTAAATTTATTTATCAACTTCATCTGGAAGTAAATTTGTTAATGAGCATTATGTTAGTAAACTTATTTAGGAACTTTATTTGTGCTTCGTAACATTATTACAACATGCGTGGACATAATCTTCACGCGTCATTTCCAAAGTCTGAAAATTCTGCCGTTACGGTTTGCCGGGCCGTAGATTTTACTTAAAAGGTTTCCCGAAGACGTTAGCCGGATTACGGAGGTGCTATAAGTATGTTACTGGCTTGCGAGTTTCGTCCGATATGCGGGTTATATGGAGGGACCGGATTATAGAGGTCATCCTCTGCGTTAATCGATAGGGGCAAGTCCCGGACAGACGAATTTGTCTGGAATATGGAGGGGATCCGGATTACAGAGGGTCCGGGGTACAGAGGGTCCGGGGTACAGAGGGCCCGGGGTACAGAGGGCCCGGGGTACAGAGGGCCCGGGTTACAGAGGGTCCGGGTTACAAAGGGTCCGGGTTACAGAGGGTCCGGGTTACAGAGGTTCGAGTGTAGTACATACAATTGCGAAGTGGATAATGCTTTACTCGTAAACGTTTCGACATTATGTCTCTTTTATTTATTATTAATTTTTAATACGTAATGATGGCTTTAAGATATTGAACTGTTACTGCACGTAATACTAGGTCTTGGGACCTACCTTGAGCCTTGAGCGAGTGAAAAAGGAGTTGTCCTAAAGTAACTCGTCAATACGTGCCGTGAAAAACGCAAATTTATATTTCCATAGAATGTTCATTTCAAACTACACAGTGTGCCTTTGTTTGCTAATGACTACGGAGGTTTACTAACCTATTTATTTATTTTGATATGACTGTACCCTTTCAATCCCTCGTACGAGGCTCACGTATTTGTCAGCAACTTTGCCAAAACTTTATATAGAAATTCACCAAATTTGGCAACGATATACCCGAGTATATTTGACATGTTAGTGCCAATCGTGCGTGTTTTAGTTCCGAAGACAGGATTTTAATTAAATTTCCAAAGATATTATTATTAACTCGAGCGTTTAATAATAAGGCACAAGCACGAACGAAATTACTTGAATAAAAATGATCGCATTGCAAGATTTTTATAGTGTTTCGCAGAGAACGACGATAAAATCCTTTTCCCACAAGTAAAAAAAAACACAACACGTGTTTATTTCATGACAACTAGTTTCGACTCCATTCACAGAGCCATCATCAGGTCAAAATCTCCACAGCCGACTAGCAAGGATAAAACCCACTTAAAAATTTCAAATTTAAGTCGGCTATCCAAAGTCGAGTTACCTCAACATCCAAAAAGAATCATAAAATCAGCCAGATCCATATAATTCAATCATTCAGTTGTCGTCTAATTAACAATGTAACAATTTAAGATCAAACGAGAAAACAGTAAAAACGTAGAAAAAAGGCGAAAAGTTATATAAACTTACTCAAGATCCGGTTGGATTTCTTTAAACCGCTCCAAATCAAATGCACGCAGCCGGCGTGTTAATTGATCGATCGAGCTGAAATTCGGAACTAACGTGTCAAATAATGCTCGGGTATATGGTGACGACAACTTTAACTGGTCACAAACTTTATTAGTCAACAATAATAAATTGGACAGGCAAGAATGGATCTTTAGGGACACTCGCAGGTGCACGAGCAGGTGGAGTACTTGCTGATGATGGGCCAGCATGCTGCTGCTAAGAGATCGTACATGGTTGATGCCCGAAAGAGTTGGGCCTCGGACAAGACGACCAAGGATTTATAGGACCCCAGCACTGACCTTTAAACCGAATACTTGGAAATCCGTTAAGCAACAACTAACATGGTTAAACACATTTGTATTACCTCACTGTCCGAAAACACGCAATTCAATTGCAGTAGAGTCTCGATTATCCGCGGATAACACGGAGCATCGTCAAACAAATATTTTACAATTTACGCAATGTACGTATGTACTATACGTATATAAACGAATTTACATTGTGCCTCTGCTGTCTAAAGAACAACTGAATCTTTGTTGGGCATGACAAAACAATGGCGGTCACCCAAAGTTCGGCTTATCCGAGTATTTCCGGATTAACCGCGGGTAACATGGAGCATCGGATAATCGGGAATCGGATAACCGGGACTCTACTGTAGGCCGGTCGAGACCAGTTTCCTGTTGAGCAAGAGCGTCACGATATTGTTGCCAAATTTGGTGAATTTCTATAAAGTTTTCGCAAAGTTATTGATGTAAATAAAAACGCAAGGTTTTTTTGGGGGACATAGCATTATAAATCAACTTCAGCCGATTGTTGGCTTAAATTTCAATATTGACTTGGAATAATATAGGCCATTTGTAAAATTTTCTACACAAAACACGAACAGGATATTCGTGTTTCCTGCTCATTTCTGCACAAATAACAACAGATGACCTGGGAAAATAACACGGGGAACGTGCACAAAGTTACGTCAGCTGCCCAAACTATTTTCCTGTTGGATGTACGTAAATAATAGACGTTCCCGTGAAGAGAAAAAACCCGACTTACTAATATTGCAAGTAATGCGTGTTGTCGTTACATAATAGATACAAAGCAGTGAATAGATTTTGGAAGGAAGAGTGACAACAATATAAGCTGATTTATTGGCTCGATCATTGGCCAACAATCAATTTGCCCAACTCTGCCAACTAATTTACAAACAACTGCCGGAAGCGGATTCAATATTACAATGCGGATCGATTCAGAATATATCTTATTACAAATATAATGCAATTTATATATATATATAGTATAATATATATTTTTTTCTCTTTCTCTCGAAACGATTTAAAAATTAAATCTTTTTGCCGCTATTAAAAAGTTAAAAACTTATAATTCCAAGACTTGGCAACAGTTTTGATATTCCACACAGCGTGCCAATATATCAGTTACGACGTATCTTTGGATATGGAAAATAATATAGCCTCTTATCTATCAGTTATTTTTGCTTTCCAAAATTCATTCCGCAGCATTTAAAAAAACTTTTCGAATCATGCGTATTATATTACAGATTAATCCATAAATGTTCAATCTCATTATGTACATATATCCCACATACACAGAAAGTGTCTTATTATAAGATGACACTTTTAAGCGATTTATAGGCCTATGCACCACTGGGCGATAAAAGGCTTAAAAAGCAGTTTTTACTTGAAAATACATAATACGTCGCAAAAGAAGATTCATAATGCGCAAAGAAACATCGATGTGCTGTGCGAGTAGAAGTTTGGAAATAGGTGTGGCTTTAACGAAAACGTGATTGGTTGGGATTTGTCACGTGATTAAGTGGGCTGGTCCTAGGTGTAGGTAAGCAAAATGGCATCCGATTCCAGACCAAATTTACAAAATCCTTTTCTCACAGAACAAAACACTTCATATGCTTTTTAAGTAAAATATTGTTCATTTATTAGGGCGTTTCAAGGCACCGCTTACAAGCGTGCTTGACTTAAAAGTGGTGACTTTTAAGTCTGACTTATAAGCGTTACGTTGTGATTATTGTTTGTGGGAGCAGTTGGACTGTGGGACGCGGTAGATTAAACTGGATGTTACGACAGAAATAAGTCGCTTATTTCTGGAAAAAGATTCTCTCGACTGGCTTTTTTCTCGTCAACTTATAAGCAGCTGGCGTCTTTCCAGTGCGTGCGCAGAACATTCGGCTTAACAGCCGAAATGGCATTTTTTTTAAAGACGTTTCTCCGCTTATAAGCGGTGCCTTGAAACACTTTATTGTAAAACTTTCGCTAGATTCAGGCGTTGATCCGTCATTTTGCTTAAAGTGCTTCGGCTAGTTGCGCCGCTCACTTGATAACAGCCAATGAAATGCAAGCGTGTGGCCACGTAAAAACGCCATCTGCATTGGTTATCTTTATGGATTCTAGTGGAAATTCCCAATAGGAATTAACCCTCCGTTGGGCGGGCGCACCTGATCTGACAGGCACAGCAATTACATTTTTCTTTTACCCTCATCCCCATCCCGGCATCACAACCCCTCCTACTCAGTACCTCCCCAGCTTTTTAGGGGGAACCGAACCTACCGTAAATTCCCATTTAATACCCTGGGGGCGTTATTCAAATCTCAGACTTTTGCCATGGGGTGCTATTAGAGATTGGGGTGTTATTAGAGATGGGGCATTATTTCATTTTAACTTAATTTTATTAACACTTTATTACACCGTTCATTTTTTTCCCAATTTATGATTCTTATTTACAAGATTCAGGTTTCGTTTAAAAGTAATTTGAACTTTTCTAATATCATACCGATTGAAGTCCCCTTTTTCATCCAGTCACGAACACATTTCCGATCTATTTTGAACTCCCTCGCTGCTTCGGAAATTGTTTTTGCTTTGGCAAACTCAATCACTGTAAGTTTAAATGAAAGGCCGAAAGATCGTTGCTTTTTCGTGGTATTCATCGCTAGCTCTCAGAAATGGCGTAATGTTCTCATTTTATGAATGCATAGTTTCTTTGAATACGTCGCTGCGAGGGTGAAGAATTTCAGA
>WWPM01024936.1:0-11520 GCA_023279145.1 Glomeris maerens | reverse complement strand
TAGCCTCCATTCCAGGGCATCCGTTAGCCAGGCTGGATAAGAGAGGCTAGCAATTAGAAGATGGCGACCAAACATGCAAATCGTTAACCTCCATTCCTGGGCAATTGTAACAACCTGGCTGGGAATAGGCGGCGAAACGTTCGAATTTCTAGCCTCCTTTCCAAGGCGCACAGCGAGTCAAAACGTTCGAATTTCTAGCCTCCATTGCAGGGCAAGTTATTATTAGCCTGGCTAAGGGAATAACGGCGAAACATTTGAAATGCTAGCCTCCATTCCCGGGCATCCATTAGCCAGGCTGGCGAAGAGAGGCTAGCAATTAGAAGATGGCGACCAAACATGCAAACTGTAAACCTCCATTCCAGGGCAATTGTAACAACCTCGCTGGGAATGGCGGCGAAACGTTCAAATTTCTAGCCTCCATTCCAATGCATCCATTAGCCAGGCTAGCGAGGAGAGGCTAGAAATTGGAAGATGGCGACCAAACATGCAAATTGTTAACCTCCATTCCAGGGCAATTGTAACAACCGAATGGCGGCGAAACGTTCGAAAATCTAGCCTCCACTCCTGGGCATCCGTTATAGCTAGGCTGACAAAAGAGTTTCCTAGAAATTAGAAGATGGCGACCAAACATTCGAATTTCTAGCCTCCATTCCAGGGCGCGTGGCGAGGCAAAACGTCCGAATTTCTAGCCTTCATTCCAGGGCAATTGATTATTAGCTTGACTAATGGGAATGACGGCGAAACATTCGAATTTCTAGCCTCCACTCCAGGGCGCATGACTAGGGATGCGAGGCAAAACGTTCGAATTTCTAGCCTCCATTCCAGGGCAATTGATAATTAGCCTGGCTGATGGGAATGAGGGCGAAACATTCGAATTGCTAGCCTCCGTTCCAGGGCAGCCGTTAGCCAGGCTGGCGAGGCGAGGCTGGAAATTGGAACGTTTCGCCGCCATGTTCGGGCTCCGTTTCAAACGGCGCGTTTCAGGAGGCATTTTGCAACACAATAAGCTCACTAAAAATTGAAATTAAATATAATTATTACCATTTGATCCTCGCTGCCAACATTAACATATTCCACTCCGGATTTGGGTGGTGGTGGTCCATGGGATAACTTTTCCACACCTGCAAAATACAAAAAATTATCCAGATAAACAAACTTTTGGCAAATATCCAACATAAGACCTAAAATAAGAGCTGCAAAAGAGGCCACACCACTTCAACTCGGTTCCCTAATTTCAAATTTGGCGCCATTTTCTGCGTGGCAAAATAACAAACCACGCCCACCCGCATTGCATGCACACAAATCAATACAAATCGCCCTACATTTGAATTAGAAAACATAATAGTAACCCCCTTGGACCGATCACAATTGAGTTAAAATGTAAAAGGAAGCCAATCGCAAATTCCAGTATATTAAAAAGGCAGTAGAATTTACAGAATTTCTAATAAACAGAAAGTTAAAAACAATAAATTCCAGGGCAATTGATTATATTAGCCTGACTGCATGAGGGGGAACGACGGCGAAACATTCGAATTGTTAGCCTCCATTCCAGGGCAGCCGTTTAACCAGGCTGGCGAGGCGAGGCTGGAAATTGGAACGTTTTCGCCGCCATGTTCGGGCTCCGTTTCAGGAGGCATTTTGCAATAAATGTAATCAAGTCTCGCAAATTATGTATATTTTCGTTGATTGCGTCATGTTCCGTAATTGGGGCCAAACATTTTTTAAAAAAAGAGACGCGATTGCGCAACCTTATGAAAGCAACTTTGCTTCAATCAATAACAAAAAAAAACCAAACCCATGACTAATAATGAAAATTTCAAAAGAAAAATTACGCAATTCGCTCTTTCACCACGATGCTGGGTTTATAAATATCACTCGTTACGCGTTTAATTACCGTGTTAAATGTTGTTTGTATAATCATTCCAACCTAAATAAGCCCAATAATAATTGGCGATAGATATCGATTGAAACCGGAAACCAAGGCAACAAATGCAACATCCTGTGAGAATAATAACAATAATTGTAATATGTCTACATATACTACATCCTATTTATAGTTACAAGTAATGCAAATTACTAGAACATTAGAATGTAGAACTTTAATTGTAAACTTAATGAAACTGTATTAAATAACAACAAGTAATTGTGGAATAAAGGGAATAATAAATCATAAACATTTAAATAATAACTAAGAAATGTTTTAGATTATTCAGTTACAAACTACAACTGCAATTTTGCAAATTTTAACGAGCTTTAATGAACAATTGAAAATATCAGAAAATTATTGTTGTTTTTTTTTACCTTTTTATTTTAGAAATCACCTCATTAAAGTTGCATACTAAAAACCTACACAACCTATAGTTAAATTACAACCATATGTTTTGCCCGGTTTTGCTCTGGAAACACGTGGGAAGGTTTAAACACGTTTGCGTAATGAAGTTCAAAACAATTTCGCTTTGTTGACCTGTAATTATAAAATAGAATATTAAAAATATAATGCAGTAAAATATTAGATTTTCCCCCCTCCCAATATATGCAAATTCCAAGCATTTAACGTTTCTAAACGGTAATTTAGATAGTTAGTAACATCACCAAACAGCATTTCGATCATTAATTACGTTAGCAATAAAATATCGGAATTATTTACAGACTTTTTTCTCCTCCATTTTTTGTTTGTTTGTTCCCACCAAGGAAATTTCGCGATCAAAATCGATCAATCCGATTGAACTGATCGATGGATGGATAGTGGATGGATGGATTGGATGAAATAAAAGCAAATTGATTGGGTTTTCTTTTAGAAAAAGGGTGAATTTTGTGTTTTTACCTCGAAGTAGGCCTACTTTCTCTCGCTTTTGGCGAATCTCATGGCGATTGGAGAGAGAAACGCGATTGTATCCCTTGCTGTTCACCACCTTCGAGTCGCCCATTATTCAGGGAAAGGGCCCTAGTGAGGTGCCCAAAGGAGGGTTGAGGCCGCCGCGGCCGCAAGACGCCTTCAGCCCCGTCCGTCACTGGAACGCAGCGGCTGCGGCTGCGGCGGCCTCGTGGCGGCCAGTCGACGGCCAGTCGTCGCAGTCCCGCGATGCCCGATGAACGGCCGCCGAACGTCGTCGCCCTGGCCTCGATTGCCGCTCCTCGCTTGACGCAAGCAGGCCGCCCGTGCAATCGAATATGGACGCAGCGCGGATCGAACGCCACTCCTTCTACGGGAGCGTCACCTGCCGCCGGACAGGGAAGCCAGCCGACAAAAGCGCCGCCTTACGGGTCAAGGGAAGCCTACGCAGAAGGCGCTGCCTTCAATGTTGACGTCATAGCCAAGGTAGGAGTATTCCATCGCCCAGTACGCTTGTGACGTCATCAGAGCTGCCTACGTCTCTGACCTACTGCGACCCGAAACGGGTTGTGACGTCATCACGATGGGTTCGTCTCGTGATTGGCTGACGGGGAAAGCTATAGGAAAGTTCACAATATGGGACCCTATGGGTTTCCCATGTATGGGCGGAAATGCGCTGAGGCGCTCGCTCCAACGGCCGTCACGCGAAATAGTTCCATTGAAAGTTCTGATTGATAATAATGCCAGTGTGAAATGCAATGTTATGGACAGGAGAGCTTCGCTTATCCGGCGGACCTTAATTAAGAAACTTGCAAACGTTTTTGGCCATTTTTGACGAAAAGAAGTGCGGTGATTAGGCCCGATGTATCACTCCATGGGCTGCGTCATAGCTATATATTAGTCATCGAAGTCACCGTGGCAACGGCGCCATGTTCGAGTTTCCTGACGCTCCTGTAAATTTGTATTGCATGCCAATAAATGGAACGTGCGAAACCCGAAGATGGCGGCGAAACGTTCCAATTGCTAGCCTCTACCCTCCAGGGCAATCATTAATCCGTTGAAGATGTCCGCCGAAACGTTCGAATTGCTATACTAAGCCTCAACCCCCAGGGAAAAACCCGAAGATGGCGGCCAAACGTTCGAATTTCTAGCCTCCATTCCAGGGTAAGGCTACACAACCGGTCGGTCGGGCGGCTGGGGGGGGGGGTCACACTTCAAAACGGAACTGCCACTCCACATACTTTAACCTCCATACATTCAGGCTGATTTGCCACGCCTCCCCAGCCACACCAATAATGGTTGTCCTGTGGTGGAGGTTAGTAATTCGAATGTTTCGGCGCCATCTTCTTTGGCGGGGGGGGGGGATGGGACGAACCGCGATTTTCCATAATTTGGTCATCAATTTCGTCCAATAGGAGATGAACCCCCATGCCCCTCAACCAACCTCCCCCTCCCACCCCATGTATAGGGCTGCTGTGACGTCACAACCAAATCTCCACCAATCGGCTAACCAGGAGTAAAAATATCCGCCTATCAGACAGGAAAGCCAACCCGGTGTTTGTTCCGCTACACTTTACACACATAAGCAAGCAGGGGGGGGGGAATTAAAAAAAAAATCGAACGTGCTTCTGCGATGACGTCACTGAGCAAGCCTCAGCCAATGAGCGGAGCGCGCGAATCAAGATCGACCAATGATAGAAGGCGAACGCGAAACAAACGGGTGCAGATCGAACGCGGAGGCCAATATGATAGCAGGACAAAGAAAGATGGCGGCCGCAATTTCTAAATTAAAACAATTCCGCAGATCAATTGGTCCAAATATACATAAACCCCCCAATCACAAAGTTGTCGGACTTTTTAAAGCTTTTCTGTACGTTGCAATGGCGTCGCGTCTACGCACGCGGCTTGCGTTGTATGCCACCAGGTGGCGCCACGTGTCGATTGCAGTGCGCATTCGAATGAGGAATCAATAAACAGCTATTGTAATTGCAACCTACTTGCGCTTGAGCCTCCATTGCTTGCATTTTCTACGAGTGTCAAACGGCTGTTGTATGCATTTTCAGAAGAGTTCATATTTCTCTACATCCGGGTCCTTGGAATTCGGCAATTTTCCAACCTGTTATTAAAAAAACAATACAGAAATAAAAAATCAAATTACAATTAAAAACTGCCTATTATTATCCGCCACGATACGCCGAATACCGTATCATACGTATCGAACCCTATAGCAGCCATACTAAAACGTGACGTTACGGTATTCACCACGGTACGCTTACGTATCGAATTCGATTAGCCTCGCTCGCGGGCTCTCAAAAATGCAAATAGGCTTATCATTAAAATTCAATAACTTCCTCAATATTGACATAAACCCTGCCATGTCATACACCGTTCGATTCAGCAAAAAAAGCTGAATCCAGCGGTACCGGAAGTGGCGGGGTTTTCCTCATTAGTTAAATAGTTAATTAATTAAAACAAAAAAAAATCATACAAAATTCCAAGAACTTTCTTAATATTGAGAAAAAAAAGAGAAAAAAACCCTGCCACGTCATACACCGTTCGATTCAGCAAAAACTAAGCTAATTAATTTGGTTAGTCAGCTGTCAAAGCCACTTAATTATTTGAAAATTATCTCAACTTTCTTTATACCTATATGCCAAGTTTCAATTAAAGTTCGGCAGTAAATAAAGTCCTATACAAATTGCAAGTTTCGTCGTTAATCTATAAATTCCTAAAACAGTCGTTAAAATAGCAGCAGAAATTGTGTGGAAACAGAAGCAGATAACACAACAATGACACAAATAGATATTTGAATTATTTGCCAAGTCACTCGAAACATTGTTGTTTTGCAATAACAGTATTTAAAAAAAAAGATGACAATTTAGGAATTTATAATTAAGAAAAAGAGTGCATAGAGACTTAAATTGCTTATATGAAGGCCATGCACAGAGTTTTCAAATTACAATTATTACTATTATTATTATTATTATTATACGCGGAACTCACTTTCCTGAAAAGGGTTTTTCAAAAGACATAAATGAACAATGTGAGATTTGAATCCTTATTATTATAATTCACTTCCTTGGAAATCATTTGGAAAAACAGTTTGTAACAATGAATGTCACGCAGTTTCTGAGTTATTACTATTATTAGTGTCAGAACTCACTTAAATTGGTTGAAAAGCATTTTGCAAAAGAAAATTTAACAATGCCACATATAGTTTTGAATTATTACAATTATTAGTGTTAAAGAATCACTTAATTGAAAAGCATTTTGTGAAATATAACTTAAGAATGTCAGTTTTAAAATTATTACTATTATTAGTTAGAAGTCACTTTATTGAAAGATAATTCAACAATGTCAGAATAGCTTTAAATAAATAACTATTGTTAGTGTTACAACTCACCGATTTGGAACTTGTCCAGTTATTAATTTTCCCGTTTTTCACCAAAACGAAAACTTTGAAAAATCCACAATTTCAGGTCACTGTTGCCAGACTAAAAATGCTGCGATTCACCTCCTCGGTGTGCGAGTGTTTGTGTGCAGGCAACAAGTTCCGTGACGTCATGGGTCAGATTAATTAACAGAGCTGGATGTGGAACAATGGAGCACATTGCATATGTGCATTCATGTACCTGGAAGAATTTAGCACGTGTTCAATATACAAGACCTCATACTTTGCAAAGAATTCATTGCCAAGGAAACTTTTTGAATTCACGCACAACTTTCTAGCACGGTGCACCCGAGGATAGCGTACCTTGGTTGTAATTAATAACAAAACCAGACACTGGTTTCATGAAACCACTTTCGGGAGCTTCCATGTGTTGAAGGGAAGGGAAGGAAGAAAAGCAGGAGACACTTTCCTTATCATTTGCTTCTGTAATAATAAAAGTTTGACATTCCTCTCTCTACTCGTATCGAAAGAAAAGATAAAACTCACCTTTAAGAATATAATTACAGATATGGAACTTGGATTAAGAAACGGGTTCACTCAAATCTTGGGAATAAGATCAATTGAAATCCGAAATGGTAATTGGGTAACAGGGCAACTGTTTTTTTTTTAAATGTATAAAACCCAAATGACATATATTAAAATTGATCTAAATATAATTACAACTATTAAGGTTATATTGCCGGTCCAAAAAAAATATACGCACTCGAACCTCTATAATCCGGACGAAACAACATTTGTGAACTTTATCTGTTAGTAAATTTATTTATCAACTTCATCTGGAAGTAAATTTGTTAATGAGCATTATGTTAGTAAACTTATTTAGGAACTTTATTTGTGCTTCGTAACATTATTACAACATGCGTGGACATAATCTTCACGCGTCATTTCTAAAGTCTGAAAATTCTGCCGTTACGGTATGCCGGGCCGTAGATTTTACTTAAAAGGTTTCCCGAAGACGTTAGCCGGATTACGGAGGTGCTATAAGTATGTTACTGGCTTGCGAGTTTCGTCCGATATGCGGGTTATATGGAGGGACCGGATTATAGAGGTCATCCTCTGCGTTAATCGATAGGGGCAAGTCCCGGACAGACGAATTTGTCTGGAATATGGAGGGGATCCGGATTACAGAGGGTCCGGGGTACAGAGGGCCCGGGGTACAGAGGGCCCGGGGTACAGAGGGCCCGGGTTACAGAGGGTCCGGGTTACAAAGGGTCCGGGTTACAGAGGGTCCGGGTTACAGAGGTTCGAGTGTAGTACATACTATTGCAAAGTGGATAATGCTTTACTCGTAAACGTTTCGACATTATATGTCTCTTTTATCTATTATTGATTGTTAATACGTAATGATGGCTTTAAGATATTGAACTGTTACTGCACGTAATACTAGGTCTTGGGACCTACCTTGAGCCTTGAGCGAGTGAAAAAGGAGTTGTCCTAAAGTAACTCGTCAATACGTGCCGTGAAAAACGCAAATTTATATTTCCATAGAATGTTCATTTCAAACTACACAGTGTGCCTTTGTTTGCTAATGACTACGGAGGTTTACTAACCTATTTATTTATTTTGATATGACTGTACCCTTTCAATCCCTCGTACGAGGCTCACGTATTTGTCAGCAACTTTGCCAAAACTTTATATAGAAATTCACCAAATTTGGCAACGATATACCCGAGTATATTTGACATGTTAGTGCCAATCGTGCGTGTTTTAGTTCCGAAGACAGGATTTTAATTAAATTTCCAAAGATATTATTATTAACTCGAGCGTTTAATAATAAGGCACAAGCACGAACGAAATTACTTGAATAAAAATGATCGCATTGCAAGATTTTTATAGTGTTTCGCAGAGAACGACGATAAAATCCTTTTCCCACAAGTAAAAAAAAACACAACACGTGTTTATTTCATGACAACTAGTTTCGACTCCATTCACAGAGCCATCATCAGGTCAAAATCTCCACAGCCGACTAGCAAGGATAAAACCCACTTAAAAATTTCAAATTTAAGTCGGCTATCCAAAGTCGAGTTACCTCAACATCCAAAAAGAATCATAAAATCAGCCAGATCCATATAATTCAATCATTCAGTTGTCGTCTAATTAACAATGTAACAATTTAAGATCAAACGAGAAAACAGTAAAAACGTAGAAAAAAGGCGAAAAGTTATATAAACTTACTCAAGATCCGGTTGGATTTCTTTAAACCGCTCCAAATCAAATGCACGCAGCCGGCGTGTTAATTGATCGATCGAGCTGAAATTCGGAACTAACGTGTCAAATAATGCTCGGGTATATGGTGACGACAACTTTAACTGGTCACAAACTTTATTAGTCAACAATAATAAATTGGACAGGCAAGAATGGATCTTTAGGGACACTCGCAGGTGCACGAGCAGGTGGAGTACTTGCTGATGATCGGCCAGCATGCTGCTGCTAAGAGATCGCACATGGTTGATGCCCGAAAGAGTTGGGCCTCGGACAAGACGACCAAGGATTTATAGGACCCCAGCACTGACCTTTAAACCGAATACTTGGAAATCCGTTAAGCAACAACTAACATGGTTAAACACATTTATAATACCTCAATGTCCGAAAACATGCAATTCAATTGCAGTAGAGTCTCGATTATCCGCGGATAACACGGAGCATCGTCAAACAAATATTTTACAATTTACACACTGTACGTATGTACTATACGTACATAAAAAAATTTACATTGTGCCTCTGCTGTCTAAAGAGCAACTGAATCTTTGTTGGGCATGACAAAACAATGACGGTCACCCAAAGTTCGGCCTATCCGAGTATTTCCGGATTAACCGCAGGTAACATGGAGCATCGGATAATCGGGAATCGGATAACCGGGGCTCTACTGTAGGCCGATCGAGAGCAGTTTCCTGTTGAGCAAGAGCGTCACGATATTGTTGTCAAATTTGGTGAATTTCTATAAAGTTTTCACAAAGTTATTGATGTAAATAAAACGCGAAGGTTTTTTTGGGGGGACACAGCATTATAAATCAACTTCAGCCGATTGTTGGCTTAAATTTCAATATTGACTTGGAATAATATAGGCCATTTGTAAAATTTTCTACACAAAACACGAACAGGATATTCGTGTTTCCTGCTCATTTCTGCACAAATAACAACAGATGACCTGGGAAAATAACACGGGGAACATGCACAAAGTTACGTCAGCTGCCCAAACATTTTTCCTGTTGGACGTACGTAAATAATAGACGTTCCCGTGAAGAGAAAAAACCCGACTTACTAATATTGCAAGTAATGCGTGTTGTCGTTACATAATAGATACAAAGCAGTGAATAGATTTTGGAAGGAAGAGTGACAACAATATAAGCTGATTTATTGGCTCGATCATTGGCCAACAATCAATTTGCCCAACTCTGCCAACTAATTTACAAACAACTGCCGGAAGCGGATTCAATATTACAATGCGGATCGATTCAGAATATATCTTATTACAAATATAATGCAATTTATATATATATATAGTATAATATATATTTTTTTCTCTTTCTCTCGAAACGATTTAAAAATTAAATCTTTTTGCGGCTATTAAAAAGTTAAAAACTTATAATTCCAAGACTTGGCAACAGTTTTGATATTCCACACAGCGTGCCAATATATCAGTTACGACGTATCTTTGGATATGGAAAATAATATAGCCTCTTATCTATCAAAGTTATTTTTGCTTTCCAAAATTCATTCCGCAGCATTTAAAAAAACTTTTCGAATCATGCGTATTATATTACAGATTAATCCGTAAAAGTTCAATCTCATTATGTACATATATCCCACAGACACAGAAAGTGTCTTATTATAAGATGACACTTTTAAGCCATTTATAGGCCTATGCACCACTGGGCGATAAAAGGCTTAAAAAGCAGTTTTTACTTGAAAATACATAATACGTCGCAAAAGAAGATTCATAATGCGCAAAGAAACATCGATGTGCTGTGCGAGTAGAAGTTTAGAAATAGGTGTGGCTTTAACGAAAACGTGATTGGTTGGGATTTGTCACGTGATTAAGTGGGCTGGTCCTAGGTGTAGGTAAGCAAAATGGCGGCCGATTCCAAGCCACATTTAAATCCTTTTCTCACAGAACAAAACACTTCACATGCTTTTTATTTCAAGGCACCGCTTATAAGCGTACTTGACTTAAAAGTGGTGATAACTCAAGTCCGATCGACTTATAAGCGTTACGTTGTGATTATTGTTTGTGGGAGTGGTTGGACTGCGAGAGGCGGTAGATTTGAAAATTGGATGTTGCGACAGAAATAAGTCGCTTGTTTCGGGAAAAAGAGTCTCTCGACTAGCTTTTTTCTCGTCAACTTATAAGCAGCTGGCGTCTTTCCTGCACGTGCGCAGAACAATCGGCTTAACAGCCGAAACGGCATTTTTTTTAAAGGCGTTTCTCCGCTTATAAGCGGTGCCTTGAAACACTTTATTGTAAAACTTTCGCTAGATTGACGCGTTGATCCGTCATTTTGCTTAAAGTGCTTCGGCTAGTTGTGCCGCCCACTTGATAACAGCCAATGAAATGCAAGCGCGTGGCCACATAAAAACGCCATCTGCACTGGTTATCCTTATGGATTCCAGTGGAAATTCCCAATAGGGATTAACCCTCCGTCGGGCGGGCGCACCTGATCTGACAGGCACAGCAATTACATTTTTCTTTTCCCTTCATCCCCATCACGGCATCAGAACCCCTCCAACTCAGTACCTCCCCAGCTTTTTAGGGGGAACCGAACCTACCGTAAATTCTCATTTAATACCCTGGGGGCGTTATTCAAATCTCAGACTTTTGCCATGGGGTACTGCTATTAGAGATTGGGGTGTTATTAGAGATAGGGCATTATTTCATTTTAACTTAATTTTATTAACACTTTATTACACCGCTCTTTTTTCCCCCCAATTTATGATTCTTATTTACAGGATACAAGTTTCATTTAAAAGTAATTTGAACTTTTCTAGAATCATTCCGATTGAAGTCCCCTTTTTCATGCAGTCACGAACACATTTCCGATCTATTTTGAACTCCCTCGCTGCTTCGGAAATTGTTTTTGCTTTGGCAAACTCAATCACTTTAAGTTTAAATTAAAGGCCGAAAGATCATTGCTTTTTCGTGGTATTCATTGCTAGCTCTCAGAAATGGCGTAATGTTCTCATTTTATGATTGCATAGTTTCTTTGAATACGTCGCTGCGAGGGTGAAGAATTTCAGA
>WWPM01024930.1:0-10511 GCA_023279145.1 Glomeris maerens | reverse complement strand
AGTCCAAATAGTTATATTTCAGTCCAAACAGTTATATTTTTGTCCATATGTAGTTATATTTTTTACCAAATAATTAGATTTTTGTCAAAATAACATTTTTGTCCAAAATTCCTCGTATTAAATAATATTTCGGTCCAAATAATTAGTTAATGTTTTTGTTACAAACAATGTTATTTAATGTTATAAATTGTTTTCGGTTTGTAATCGCTGTCTTCCAGAACACATCCATATTTTTCTTAGCATTCAGTTAGAGAAAATGCAGTTTGACTATATGCACTTGTTTGTAGTTTGAGGCAAAAATGCCTAATTATTTTGTCGGTCGGTATAATATATGTAGTTGGGGCTATTTTGATGTTTTATAAGAGTTTTTCTTTTGAGCTGTTCGCAATGGCGGCCATTTTCCATATGCTGCCATTGGATAAGACACTATCAGTGGTTGCATGGGCATAAACTGAACTCGTGTTTACATCGCAACCTGTTGATTTAATTGATCTGGGTTGTGGGAGAACAACCAACAATCTTCATGCTCAGAATGACAGCGCAAAGTTGCTGTGCCGGCAAGATAGTGGTGAATCTCGGTTTAATACTAGGCACTGTTGTGCAAAAATATCACGTTTGGGGATTGTATGATTGTGTTTTTTGCCAAGAGAATTGCAATTTTATGCCATTTCTCATAATCTCGATTCAAAATTCCCCACCCTAACCAAAACACAGAATCACTAAACAACATTTCATGAACTGGAGATCGATAAATTACCGTTTAAGCAAACTTTGTGATTTTTCTCAATATTACTAAAAATAGGTATAAATGGAAGTTTACCATTATAAAATGAAAAGTTCTCTTTGGTATTGTACTCACTTAAGGTTCAAAAATGACTTCAGTTACTTATTCTGAAAACAGTTATTCGTTGAGGGCATGGCGGCCATGTTGGATTTTGTGTTTTGCAAATAAATTCAATTACAATTACATTTCCGAATGTTTTTGTTTTGAAATGTTCACTCAGATGTTTAATTTAGACTTAACAACTTATTCAGATTTAATTTTCTCTAATTGTCTCGGAAGAAAACGTGAAATTTTAAGATATGATCGCGAAAGCGACAATGCACGATAATACTCGTTTACACGTTACATTTTATGTAAGGAAATCTACAGTGCATTTTCCAGAGACAATATGGTAACTCAGGGACTAGAAAGATAAGAAACGATGATTTTTGAATTATAAATTGAAGTTCACGTTGATTGGGAAAAACCAGCGATGCATCGGCGAAGCGACAAGTCGAGTCGTGAATCTGACGCATGCGTAACTTGTTAACTTGGATACCCTGCAAGTTAGAGGAAAGTTTCCTGGGACTAACTTACAGAATATGCTTCTGTTAAAGAGATCGCAAGTGATTTTGAATTTTTAGATTGCGCTGGAAGAACTTTTGGTAGTTCTTGCGCGCGCAGGGAAGCAATGGATCACGATGCGAGACCTTTAAGTCTGCATCATTGGCAATCGCGAAGATGCTGAAGGAATTGTATGGATAGGATACATCACATGACCTAACCCCCTCCCCACCCAGGCTAAAGTAATGAGCCTTGGGAAGGAGCTATGTAAGTTAGAGTAGCGAACGATTAATATATTGAAGCAATTTTAAGGGACTTGTTGGAGAGTGAAGCGAAGGCATATAAGGGAAAAAAAAGATACGAATTGTAAGGCAAAGGAACGCATTGCGTATATGCAATACAAACAGATCGATACTGGGTCGATACTTATTTATTCTGGCTCTATTTCTGCGTTGGTAATAATGGCAAGTGGACGCAAGCAAGCACACGGTCCGGTCCGTACGTATTTCTTTCCGCATCGCGACAAGCCGAAAGAAGATAAAAACCCGAAAAGGCAAATGCCAGTGGGATATCGAAACAGCATAAGGTCCTACATATGAATCCATCATGATTAAATCTAGACTGACCATCGAAAGAATGATGGCTCGCGTTGCATGCTGGGACACGGGAGTCCCAATCAGCTCGATGATTACGCAGCTTCATCGCGAGAAGCGAAGCAATAAGATCTGTCCCGTGTGATACACTGTACTGCAGGGACATGGATCACACTCAGTGTACAAATACAAAACACACACTTCATACAGTGCCACATTGCGTATAGCCTATAAGGTCCTATATCTGTTGCAGACGGTGACCGGCAGCGACACCTAGCGGTGTCCCTTTTGTTCCTTCTCGCGGTCCCATCGGTCATCGGTTTGTTCTTTGGGAAAAAAAGGTATTGCTTTCAAGTGGGATCTTCGATTTCGGTCCAAAGGCGATTTGATACCCCTTCTGGGACCCAGCAGCTAAAGCCTATTTAGAAATTACCCTCGGATATATAGAGCAATTATCGGGTTTCGTTGCGCACGGACACGAAAATGGCGGCCATGTTAGGCTTGCTTTGTTTGAATTAACTGGGATTCTGAAGAAAGGCGGCTAAATAAATAAAATTCGTTAATGAGATTGGGAGCTTATAACAATAGTCTACAGATTAAGGTATTGTTGACTTGTAATGGGTGCATTTCATGGTATTAAATTTGATTTGACAGTTAAATTGTAGGTACGAAATATACACAATGTCTGAGATTTCAAAAACCGCTTTATTGGACATTAATGTAAATTAGGCTGCCAATTCGGAATGGAACTAAATATATCGGTGATAATTGGTAAAGTACAATTACCTCCATAACAACGTAGTTTATTGTTTCATTCCTTAATTTTATAATTAATTTTGAACATTAAAAATTAAATAATTAATAACTATAACAGCAATAATAATTTGCAATAAATACTAGTAAGCAATAATTATTAATAAAAGTAATGATAATCATAGTTGTAATGTTTAAATGGTAAACTGATCTGTGAATAATAATAGGCCTAATATTGGACATCTCAACATGATTTGTAATTTAAGGGATTTTTAATTAAATTATTAAAAATTCAAATTAATGTCAAAGAAAATTGGTAGTAATGATATAAAAAAGTTATATTTTTGTACATGGACACTCAGTAAAGTATAAAGGCAATTCTTGGCTTAAATTTGACTTAGTTATTATTTGTATTGAAAATAATGGATAAGAAAAATGAAACTAAGGATAACAAATGGCTATACAATCTGTTTTCTCTTTCTGGTCCCTGTCCACTATTGTTTCTTCAATTGCTAAGACATCTGTGGCATACTTAACCGTGACTCAGCAATTCTTTCCCCTTTTCGGCCGCCATTTTTTTTCAGGTGGGCCACAGTGAAGCAAGTTCCCCCTCAAAAAGAAAAAACCCTGATATCTTAGAGGAGAGAAAGGAGGTGATAAAGTTGAGTTTGGAGGATGTGTAGGTACCATTGAGATGAATGTCTTAGATAGCATTGTGGAGTTGTGAGACAAAGAGCTGATTGAAGATGGTGGCGTTTTTACCCGAGACTCCTTTGAGGAGATGACGATCTTAAAAGGTGGATTTCCAGTCGCTGTTCACCTCATTAACCCTCTCCCCGTTGCCAATGACAGATGCCAGTCTTAACACCAATTATCGACACACGTCTCCTAGCTCTCTTATATACTTGCAATTCATTGTCTTTGATGGCTTTCCCTCAACACGTGCACTCTTCGAATCTCGACCGGAGACACAGGCCACACAAACAGAAACACAAACATCCCGGTCCATCCTAATAATTATCGATACCCAACATTTTACTTTTGAGAAAGCTGTTGCGCAGACAGCCATTTTGTTTATTCCATTGTTATTTCAAAAATAACCTTGTTGTGTAAGTTGTCACATGGTTTCTTGGCACTGTAATAAAAGCAAGCAACGAACGGGAATACAGGTCAGTTGCCCAGTCATAGAGCAAAACTATACATGGTCGTCCTTACTCTGGACAAACATAAGTCCGGTTAATACGACATAGGGCACAAGCCATTATGCGACACAAATGCTCTGATGATGACTACGCGAAGGAGTTGAAACATGTTGGCCCAATAAAGGCTCTGTGCCTTTGTTCTTCTTATGAGTCAAGGATCTCTTTAATACTCCTAGCCACCTTTATAAAAAAAATTCTGTTTCTGAGATTTTGTACGCAAGGTGGCGGCAACTCTGCTGTATTTCTGTAATTTTATCAAATATTGCCGTGTCTTACATAAATAACACCTAGCCTATCAAGATGTAAACACCTTCTTGAGGATGAATGGAAACTATGAGCTGTCTGTATCAAATCAGAAGAAATGCTCCCTTTTGCTCATAAATCAGAACACGCGCGTGTCTATGTACTTTATTTTGCCAACTAGTTTCTGCTTGGACAAGCTTTGTTCAGGGCTGATAATTCCAAAGCCTAATCAACAACAAATTGCCGATTACAAAGTCTAATAGAAGTCCTAATGGGGCCCAGTAGAGCCCTGTTCATACATGGTCCGCATTGCGCTATTCGTTTTTGCACCGATGAGAAAATAACAACCTGACTACGGCGTGTAAAATTTACCCCAATATGGATCAGAAGTTCAAATGTATAGTTCTAGGATGTAATTTGAGGTGGAAAGATGTTAATTTACTAATTGTAAGTGGGCTGACTGTCTTATTACAAGGAGCATGGTTTTCTACATTGTCGCGCAAGTGCCGGAATAGGAATACGGTTTTGGATTTTGTGAAATGTAAAAGGTTTTATTGGATTGGATGAGGTTCATTTGGTGATTATGATTGTTTTATTTTATTGATTTTGGACAATTTGGAAAGAAATGATTTATACTTGCGCAGTTTCAAAGCGTGTTGCGAGAAATGTTTGAAAAGTTGCATTTGCTATTAAAATACATAGCTTTTCTTATAATTAATATAGAGAATCATGAATGACAAGGAAATTTTAAATTATATTTATTAAATAAGATTTCTGATACGTTAATTAGTGATGTTTGCATTCTATTTCTTAAAATTACTTCATAAACGAATAGTATTCCGATAAGTTCCTCCTTAAGATCCAGCTATTACCAAAGAAAATATTTAATTTTAATCAACTCTGTCATCAATATTTCTGGATTAGGGTAGGGTTTACAAAACTGGATGCTTCAAAATAATAATTAATAAGAAATTATGTATATTATGATGCACAATGCGCGATGCGTTAAGTGGGGCCATTTCCATAACCGGGGTTTGCGCATGAGCTGTTTCAGTGTTGGCTGGTTGCATGGGGCCGAAGCCGCAGTGCAAAGTATATACACATCTGAGACGTGGAATTATATTTTCCAGAAAGTGGATATTTATGATGAACGAGAAATGCGTCAATGTATCACGTTGCGCGTAATCGATGCGGCAAATATTTCGTCCACTGGCCGAATTCATTTTGTGGGTGGTTGTTGCAGAATTGTGAACTCCCTTTTTCGATTTCCCGTCTCCTTTTCTTATTTCTTCCTTTTTTTATCCTTGCTCGGTGGGATTTCTATATTTTTTTTTCTTTGGGCTCTCTTATCGAAGCACGGACCAGTAGCGAGCGAGAGAGAGGTCCTCGCGAGCACCGACAGCTGATTTCCAATTTTATTCGGTGCAGGGACTTGGGTGACGGCTCGTTCTGCATTTGCCCAGTGACCAATCCAATTAAAGCGTCCAATATGATGGAGTTGAACTTTTTTTTTCTCTTTTGAATCGCAGGAATCTATCCATCCATCCATCCATCCCTCCTTACCATCCAGCAGCACTTGGCCTGCTTGCATCCCAACCTCCTTGCATCCTCATCCTCTGCCTCTTCCTCATCCCACCCATTCCCCTTTCACTCTGCTCGACAATTCTCTTAATTCTAGTGAGGACGTCCAACTCCCAGCAGTGGGCAGAACTGTGTTTTTTAAACCCTCCTGCTCCTCTTTTTTCTATCGCCACCTCCCGCTTTCAATTCTCCATTCCTCCTCCTCCTGCTCACTCTTTTCTTTTCTCTTCTTCATTTCTTCTTTTCTAGTCTTTCTGAGACGGTGTACGTTCGTTCACTTCTCCCAGGAGCTAGCATTTCAATAACTAATCAGCTGGTCCAAGGCAAGGCAAGGCTAGGCTAGGCAAGGCTAGGCTAGGCTATGGCTAGGCAAGACAAGGAATGGGAAGGATGGACCTGTGGGTCTTCTTCCATCCAACCCACCAAATCAATACATTTGGGTAAGATATTCCTGGGCCCAGATAGAAGGACTAGTAATATGTAAAGTCAACACTGGACACCGATATAAGCATGGAATAAGTAATAACATCTTTGAAGATGCAACTAGACGAGTGCAGGCGTCCTTCTGCGGCGCAGCTGTCGATTGCAGATATGGAAATGGGGAGAAAAACTAATCCTTCAAATGTCTATTTGTGGATCAGGGGTATTACTGACATTGAATCTGACTGATTTTATGATTATTATGATAAGTTACTTTGAGCAAACCATTTACGAAATGCGTGCGCTTCTGTCGTCGCTTCGCTAGTTTTTTTTTTGTAAATCTAGGAAATATGGGATGAATTTGTGGTTAATCAACATCTTATAGTTAATAGTACTGGCAAGGGAGTAATTCAGCACTAGTTAGGTTATTAAATTATTGTCTGCAATGTTACATGAAAATTGCTAGATGCGAACGCGTGAATCTGGATTTATCGGTAACTGCTGTTTTTTTGCGGATCTGAATATATGCATTTCAGGTTAGTTATTTCTGGATTAACAACTATTTTAGTTCGTTACTAATAAACCTTAATGACTGCAGTAATGGTTAGATCTAATTATCAAACCTAAGGAAATTGCAAGTGGATATTCAAGGCAGCTAGCTCGAGTCGATTTAGATTGAATTTGAGAATTATTAAGAAATATAATGCAAATGTGCAATCTAAAATCTGTAATTAAATTATTATTGCATATAGTTAATGGGTACTAATCTTTTCGTACTGCTAAAATACTTTTTCGATGTGTAGGTCTCGAAAGCATATTCAATATTGGATGCGTTAGCTTTGCGGTGTATTTCTAGTTGACGCAATTTTAAAGTAGGAATGGTTATATGTTGGAATATTATCCGGAGTTATAATTTGGTGCATTTTTATGATGTGTGCTGGATAACGAGCAATTTTTTGTTGTTGTGGGCATCAAATGTGGGAAGAGTGATCGACTGCGGATGCCTTGCCGATCGATACGGTCACTTTTTTCCTAGCTGCTTCTCGAAATTTGGCAATTAAAAAATGCTGACTTCTGTAGGAAAACCTCCATGAAATGCTTTTCAGAAAGGCAACTTCTTTTCAGAAGAATATTTTTCCTTATCTTTTTTGTTATTTATTTTTTCCACCCTCTCCGTGTAACGGCCTAAGACCTCCCACACATCCCTCTTTTGCCTATCCCTCTGTTCCTTTATATGCAATCCAAAGATTCTTGAAAATTTGAAGATGCGCATGCGTACTGCCCCCCCCCCCCCCCCTCCCCCCCCCACCATACCATGTCCGATTAGATATGGCCACTCTTGGACCATCTGGTAGCAGATTAAATTCCATAGTCATGCAGGCACGCATTCATCTTCTCGAATTATCGACATGTGAAAGGAAAAACAGCACTGCACACTACAAAAGAAACTTCTTGAAAGTTTCCATCATTGCTTTAACCCTTTAGGGCCTGTTGGGGCTTAAAATGCATGCGCATAAAACAAATTTAGGGTCTAAAGGGTTTAGAAAGATTGAGATGCATCTCTGGTTCTCGCGTACCACGTGTTAACTTGCAATTGCTGATCCTTTTCTTTCTCAATTTTGATAGTTGTTTCTGATGATGGCTTGTGGCCGAAACTAGTCAAATAAATAATTTTAAAGCCTGTGAGAAGGGTACTAAGTTGTCTTCCAGTATTTAATGACCTCACACCCACAACAGCATTATTTAATTGCTGATTGATCAACGAGTTAAATTCACGCTTTTAAAGATGTAAGTCCTAAAATTCCCATCTTGTCAAACTGATTACTGAAGATTTTATATCAAATATAGATCACACTGTTCATTGCTTTGGATCTTTTGCCAAAGTGAATCTGAATGTGTTCGTATTTGTTGCGCATTTCTCATTCAATTTTTAAAACCCCTTTTGCATTGGCTCAGCTGCACTTCCTAATTGGTTGATATTGTTAGTTAAAAGTAGAACTAGGTTACTTTTTGAAAGTAAAATAAGGTGTTAGGACAAAATTTAAAAATGGTGGTTGAGATGTTGAAGTTCAAAGCTTCTGCGTTATCGAGGCGCATGGTTGCTACGAATATGATACTCATTTGCGCAAATCTTCTCTCTACTTTGGAAGTATGATAATGGGATTCTGCTAAGGTTATCTCTGAAGGCAATTCGAGATAGTTAGCTTAAATTTTACAGAAAAGTTTACCTTAGAAAAAATAAAACGCAAAATTTCAGTCGACAAGTTTGTCGCGCGATAGTTCAACTTGGAGTTAAACTACGTTAAATAAGATCTTGTCCATTCCAGTAATATCAGAATTAATTCTGTTTACAAAGCTTTGATTTGCCAAATGTCTAAGTTATTATTATTTTAAAGAGAAAATGTGATCAATAAATAAAAAAAACATTTTTACGTCGCGTTGCGCAGAAGGGTTATCGTACATAGAATTGTAAAGGTGTGTTTTTTGCCAGCTCAAAGATTTCACACTTGTATTCAGAGTAACAATAGCATCACTTCTTGCCCCTTTCCAGTCACTGGGTTTGCATAGGCTAGTAAATTAAGCTTGTAACCTTATACTATTCGCTTGCCCTTTGCCACCGTACACTCCTCATCGGTTCTCGTGGCATTGAAAGGGTAAAAAAAGATGCCATTCATGTCAGGTGATTTAAATAAGAGGAAGAGAGTGAGAGAGAGGAGAAAAAAACATGACTGAACCAGTTAGGTCCTTTTCAAGGTGTACTGTGACGTGAATGAGGCCTACATTTGGCACGCATTGCTATCCATCACCTCGGCTAAGAACTTTAGCTGCCTTTCATCGTTTCTTACAATCACTTGCCCTCTTCTGAATAAATTACCAAGTGTCACTCTTATGTCAACCGTATACACAGCTACTGTACGGTACTTAGATTTTCAAGAAACAGGCTTCGGTAGCGTATACGAAAAGATTTCGTGATCTTAATTTATTTGAATGGTATATTTGCACTTTATGTGCTCAATGTTTGCATAACTAACTCGGTTTTTGTAACTAACAGTTATTAATATATGCATGTACATTGAGTTAACTATATAAAGGAGCTTTGCCTTGAATACATAAAAGTAAATTGCGTATATCTGTATCCGAGTAATCTGCTGGGAATTAATTTTTTATGGAACTTTGATGCTCAAACATTTAAATGTGTAACTTTTGAGTTTTCATTTGTGCTTGGAAATACTGAAACAAGAAATACAGTTGGTTGTGGAAAATGTGGTGGAAAATTGGAAGGGGTCTTTCAACCAAAAACAGAGTTTGAACTGCGGTAGCACGTTCAAGCACAAAATGTCCATGTCGAATGAATGAATACCGAGATCGTGTTGCACAAACACGTATCGTGGAGCAATGGCAAACCTTCCCTCTTCTTCCCAACAAAACAAAAAATATATATATATATAGAACCACATGAGGCATCAAAAGTGGGGACAACAAAAAGTCCAAGTTTCAAAAATTGAAATGCGAGCTAACGGAAAAGAGATAGGAGAGAAAAGGGGGTTGGTTTGGTTTGGTTGGTTGGTTTTGTTGCAGACTGTCGGTGACAAAAATTCTGAAATGTGTCACCTGCCCCTTGAAGATTTCAGGATTGGGGCACTTTGATCACACAATGTAAGTGTTCTCATGCAAAATAGCTCACATCACAAATGTCAAAGGGAAAATTTCTGCAGGAATTTGATACCCAGTTTGCGCATTGCCCCTGAAAGCCAGCCTCTCACACACACACACTCTGCTATTCTCTGCTTGCCCTGCATAACATAGGGTGAATTGTCACCGGTCTGACTGACAGTTTTGGTTTACAGTTACAGTTTCACATTAACTCCGACAACCCTTTTTTTAATTTAAAAAAACCCTTTCATTGGTGCGGTGTGACGTGACGTGGATGAACTTTTGACAGATCAGGGTGTGTATGGGTTTGTGTAGCTTTCTGAATACAAGTTTGATTTGTTCTTTGAGCAGTTGAAAAATCTGCATACACGAGTTTTGGAAAGTTTGGGGGAGTGACTATAGGAAAAAGAATCAGTGGAAAATGTTTTTATTTTCGAGTTTGCCGGGAAAACTTTCTCACGAATTTCGCGAATAATTTTGTGTTTGGGAAAAGCAAGACTTCAAAAAACGATGCAATGATATGGAATTTCTTTTTTAAATGGCCTGGAATATAAGACCAATGTGCAACAATATGAAAAATAGCACGAATCCAATTTCGACACGCTACACCTAAAGGTGTGTGATCCCAACTATAGAAACTAACGATCTGAGCGCAATTATCTTTCTTTCTCTAGTTTTTTTCTCTCTCCCTCTCTCTCTATCCATATATACTGTACCTTTTATTATTATTTTTTCTTC
>WWPM01024929.1:0-10501 GCA_023279145.1 Glomeris maerens | reverse complement strand
AGTCCAAATAGTTATATTTCAGTCCAAACAGTTATATTTTTGTCCATATGTAGTTATATTTTTTACCAAATAATTAGATTTTTGTCAAAATAACATTTTTGTCCAAAATTCCTCGTATTAAATAATATTTCGGTCCAAATAATTAGTTAATGTTTTTGTTACAAACAATGTTATTTAATGTTATAAATTGTTTTCGGTTTGTAATCGCTGTCTTCCAGAACACATCCATATTTTTCTTAGCATTCAGTTAGAGAAAATGCAGTTTGACTATATGCACTTGTTTGTAGTTTGAGGCAAAAATGCCTAATTATTTTGTCGGTCGGTATAATATATGTAGTTGGGGCTATTTTGATGTTTTATAAGAGTTTTTCTTTTGAGCTGTTCGCAATGGCGGCCATTTTCCATATGCTGCCATTGGATAAGACACTATCAGTGGTTGCATGGGCATAAACTGAACTCGTGTTTACATCGCAACCTGTTGATTTAATTGATCTGGGTTGTGGGAGAACAACCAACAATCTTCATGCTCAGAATGACAGCGCAAAGTTGCTGTGCCGGCAAGATAGTGGTGAATCTCGGTTTAATACTAGGCACTGTTGTGCAAAAATATCACGTTTGGGGATTGTATGATTGTGTTTTTTGCCAAGAGAATTGCAATTTTATGCCATTTCTCATAATCTCGATTCAAAATTCCCCACCCTAACCAAAACACAGAATCACTAAACAACATTTCATGAACTGGAGATCGATAAATTACCGTTTAAGCAAACTTTGTGATTTTTCTCAATATTACTAAAAATAGGTATAAATGGAAGTTTACCATTATAAAATGAAAAGTTCTCTTTGGTATTGTACTCACTTAAGGTTCAAAAATGACTTCAGTTACTTATTCTGAAAACAGTTATTCGTTGAGGGCATGGCGGCCATGTTGGATTTTGTGTTTTGCAAATAAATTCAATTACAATTACATTTCCGAATGTTTTTGTTTTGAAATGTTCACTCAGATGTTTAATTTAGACTTAACAACTTATTCAGATTTAATTTTCTCTAATTGTCTCGGAAGAAAACGTGAAATTTTAAGATATGATCGCGAAAGCGACAATGCACGATAATACTCGTTTACACGTTACATTTTATGTAAGGAAATCTACAGTGCATTTTCCAGAGACAATATGGTAACTCAGGGACTAGAAAGATAAGAAACGATGATTTTTGAATTATAAATTGAAGTTCACGTTGATTGGGAAAAACCAGCGATGCATCGGCGAAGCGACAAGTCGAGTCGTGAATCTGACGCATGCGTAACTTGTTAACTTGGATACCCTGCAAGTTAGAGGAAAGTTTCCTGGGACTAACTTACAGAATATGCTTCTGTTAAAGAGATCGCAAGTGATTTTGAATTTTTAGATTGCGCTGGAAGAACTTTTGGTAGTTCTTGCGCGCGCAGGGAAGCAATGGATCACGATGCGAGACCTTTAAGTCTGCATCATTGGCAATCGCGAAGATGCTGAAGGAATTGTATGGATAGGATACATCACATGACCTAACCCCCTCCCCACCCAGGCTAAAGTAATGAGCCTTGGGAAGGAGCTATGTAAGTTAGAGTAGCGAACGATTAATATATTGAAGCAATTTTAAGGGACTTGTTGGAGAGTGAAGCGAAGGCATATAAGGGAAAAAAAAGATACGAATTGTAAGGCAAAGGAACGCATTGCGTATATGCAATACAAACAGATCGATACTGGGTCGATACTTATTTATTCTGGCTCTATTTCTGCGTTGGTAATAATGGCAAGTGGACGCAAGCAAGCACACGGTCCGGTCCGTACGTATTTCTTTCCGCATCGCGACAAGCCGAAAGAAGATAAAAACCCGAAAAGGCAAATGCCAGTGGGATATCGAAACAGCATAAGGTCCTACATATGAATCCATCATGATTAAATCTAGACTGACCATCGAAAGAATGATGGCTCGCGTTGCATGCTGGGACACGGGAGTCCCAATCAGCTCGATGATTACGCAGCTTCATCGCGAGAAGCGAAGCAATAAGATCTGTCCCGTGTGATACACTGTACTGCAGGGACATGGATCACACTCAGTGTACAAATACAAAACACACACTTCATACAGTGCCACATTGTGTATAGCCTATAAGGTCCTATATCTGTTGCAGACGGTGACCGGCAGCGACACCTAGCGGTGTCCCTTTTGTTCCTTCTCGCGGTCCCATCGGTCATCGGTTTGTTCTTTGGGAAAAAAAGGTATTGCTTTCAAGTGGGATCTTCGATTTCGGTCCAAAGGCGATTTGATACCCCTTCTGGGACCCAGCAGCTAAAGCCTATTTAGAAATTACCCTCGGATATATAGAGCAATTATCGGGTTTCGTTGCGCACGGACACGAAAATGGCGGCCATGTTAGGCTTGCTTTGTTTGAATTAACTGGGATTCTGACGAAAGGCGGCTAAATAAATAAAATTCGTTAATGAGATTGGGAGCTTATAACAATACAAATTTGGGTTTTGTTGACCTGTAACGGGTGCATTTCATGGTATTAAATTTGATTTGGCAGTTAAATTGTAGGTACGAAATATACACAATGTCTGAGATTTTAAAAACCGCTTTATTAGACATTATTGTAAATTAGGCTGCCAATTCGGAATGGAACTAAATATATCGGTGATAATTGGTAAAGTACAATTGCCTCCATAACAACGTAGTTTATTGTTTCATTCCTTAATTTTATAATTAATTTTGAACATTAAAAATTAAATAATTAATAACTATAACAGCAATAATAATTTACAATAAATACTAGTAAGCAATAATTATTAATAAAAGTAATGATAATCATAGTTGTAATGTTTGAATAGTAAACGGATCTGTAAATAATGATGGGCCTAATATTGGACATCTCAACATGATTTGTAATTTAAGGGATTTTTAATTAAATTATTAAAAATTCAAATTAATGTCAAAGAAAATTGGTAGTAATGATATAAAAAAGTTATATTTTTGGACATGGACACTCAGTAAAGTATAAAGGCAATTCTTGGCTTAAATTTGACTTAGTTATTATTTGTATTGAAAATAATGGATAAGAAAAATGAAACTAAGGATAACAAATGGCTATACAATCTGTTTTCTCTTTCTGGTCCCTGTCCACTATTGTTTCTTCAATTGCTAAGACATCTGTGGCATACTTAACCGTGACTCAGCAATTCTTTCCCCTTTTCGGCCGCCATTTTTTTTCAGGTGGGCCACAGTGAAGCAAGTTCCCCCTCAAAAAGAAAAAAACCCTGATATCTTAGAGGAGAGAAAGGAGGTGACAAAGTTGAGTTTGGAGGATGTGTAGGTACCATTGAGATGAATGTCTTAGATAGCATTGTGGAGTTGTGAGACAAAGAGCTGATTGAAGATGGTGGCGTTTTTACCCGAGACTCCTTTGAGGAGATGACGATCTTAAAAGGTGGATTTCCAGTCGCTGTTCACCTCATTAACCCTCTCCCCGTTGCCAATGACAGATGCCAGTCTTAACACCAATTATCGACACACGTCTCCTAGCTCTCTTATATACTTGCAATTCATTGTCTTTGATGGCTTTCCCTCAACATGTGCACTCTTCGAATCTCGACCGGAGACACAGGCCACACAAACAGAAACACAAACATCCCGGTCCATCCTAATAATTATCGATACCCAACATTTTACTTTTGAGAAAGCTGTTGCGCAAGGCAGCCATTTGTTTATTCCATTGTTATTTCAAAAATAACCTTGTTGTGTAAGTTGTCACATGGTTTCTTGGCACTGTAATAAAAGCAAGCAACGAACGGGAATACAGGTCAGTTGCCCAGTCATAGAGCAAAACTATACATGGTCGTCCTTACTCTGGACAAACATAAGTCCGGTTAATACGACATAGGGCACAAGCCATTATGCGACACAAATGCTCTGATGATGACTACGCGAAGGAGTTGAAACATGTTGGCCCAATAAAGTCTCTGTGCCTTTGTTCTTCTTATGAGTCAAGGATCTCTTTAATACTCCTAGCCACCTTTATAAAAAAAATTCTGTTTCTGAGATTTTGTACGCAAGGTGGCGGCAACTCTGCTGTATTTCTGTAATTTTATCAAATATTGCCGTGTCTTACATAAATAACACCTAGCCTATCAAGATGTAAACACCTTCTTGAGGATGAATGGAAACTATGAGCTGTCTGTATCAAATCAGAAGAAATGCTACCTTTTGCTCATAAATCAGAACACGCGCGTGTCTATGTACTTTATTTTGCCAACTAGTTTCTGCTTGGACAAGCTTTGTTCAGGGCTGATAATTCCAAAGCCCAATCAACAACAAATTGCCGATTACAAAGTCTAATAGAAGTCCTAATGGGGCCCAGTAGAGCCCAGTTCAAATGGTCCGCATTGCGCTATTTGTTTTTGCACCGATGATTACGTATAACAACCTGACTGCGGCGTGTAAAATTGGCTCCAATATGGATCAGAAATTCAAATGTATAGTTCTAGGTTGTAATTTGAGGTGGAAAGATGTTAAGATACTAATTGTAAGTGGGCTGTCTGTCTTATTACAAGGAGCATGGTTTTCTACATTGTCGCGCAAGTGCCGGAATAGGAATACGGTTTTGGATTTTGTGAAATGTAAAAGGTTTTATTGGATTGGATGAGGTTCATTTGGTGATTATGATTGTTTTATTTTATTGATTTTGGACAATTTGGAAAGAAATGATTTATACTTGCGCAGTTTCAAAGCGTGTTGCGAGAAATGTTTGAAAAGTTGCATTTGCTATTAAAATACATAGCTTTTCTTATAATTAATATAGAGAATCATGAATGACAAGGAAATTTTAAATTATATTTATTAAATAAGATTTCTGATACGTTAATTAGTGATGTTTGCATTCTATTTCTTAAAATTACTTCATAAACGAATAGTATTCCGATAAGTTCCTCCTTAAGATCCAGCTATTACCAAAGAAAATATTTAATTTTAATCAACTCTGTCATCAATATTTCTGGATTAGGGTAGGGTTTACAAAACTGGATGCTTCAAAATAATAATTAATAAGAAATTATGTATATTATGATGCACAATGCGCGATGCGTTAAGTGGGGCCATTTCCATAACCGGGGTTTGCGCATGAGCTGTTTCAGTGTTGGCTGGTTGCATGGGGCCGAAGCCGCAGTGCAAAGTATATACACATCTGAGACGTGGAATTATATTTTCCAGAAAGTGGATATTTATGATGAACGAGAAATGCGTCAATGTATCACGTTGCGCGTAATCGATGCGGCAAATATTTCGTCCACTGGCCGAATTCATTTTGTGGGTGGTTGTTGCAGAATTGTGAACTCCCTTTTTCGATTTCCCGTCTCCTTTTCTTATTTCTTCCTTTTTTTATCCTTGCTCGGTGGGATTTCTATATTTTTTTTTCTTTGGGCTCTCTTATCGAAGCACGGACCAGTAGCGAGCGAGAGAGAGGTCCTCGCGAGCACCGACAGCTGATTTCCAATTTTATTCGGTGCAGGGACTTGGGTGACGGCTCGTTCTGCATTTGCCCAGTGACCAATCCAATTAAAGCGTCCAATATGATGGAGTTGAACTTTTTTTTTCTCTTTTGAATCGCAGGAATCTATCCATCCATCCATCCATCCCTCCTTACCATCCAGCAGCACTTGGCCTGCTTGCATCCCAACCTCCTTGCATCCTCATCCTCTGCCTCTTCCTCATCCCACCCATTCCCCTTTCACTCTGCTCGACAATTCTCTTAATTCTAGTGAGGACGTCCAACTCCCAGCAGTGGGCAGAACTGTGTTTTTTAAACCCTCCTGCTCCTCTTTTTTCTATCGCCACCTCCCGCTTTCAATTCTCCATTCCTCCTCCTCCTGCTCACTCTTTTCTTTTCTCTTCTTCATTTCTTCTTTTCTAGTCTTTCTGAGACGGTGTACGTTCGTTCACTTCTCCCAGGAGCTAGCATTTCAATAACTAATCAGCTGGTCCAAGGCAAGGCAAGGCTAGGCTAGGCAAGGCTAGGCTAGGCTATGGCTAGGCAAGACAAGGAATGGGAAGGATGGACCTGTGGGTCTTCTTCCATCCAACCCACCAAATCAATACATTTGGGTAAGATATTCCTGGGCCCAGATAGAAGGACTAGTAATATGTAAAGTCAACACTGGACACCGATATAAGCATGGAATAAGTAATAACATCTTTGAAGATGCAACTAGACGAGTGCAGGCGTCCTTCTGCGGCGCAGCTGTCGATTGCAGATATGGAAATGGGGAGAAAAACTAATCCTTCAAATGTCTATTTGTGGATCAGGGGTATTACTGACATTGAATCTGACTGATTTTATGATTATTATGATAAGTTACTTTGAGCAAACCATTTACGAAATGCGTGCGCTTCTGTCGTCGCTTCGCTAGTTTTTTTTTTGTAAATCTAGGAAATATGGGATGAATTTGTGGTTAATCAACATCTTATAGTTAATAGTACTGGCAAGGGAGTAATTCAGCACTAGTTAGGTTATTAAATTATTGTCTGCAATGTTACATGAAAATTGCTAGATGCGAACGCGTGAATCTGGATTTATCGGTAACTGCTGTTTTTTTGCGGATCTGAATATATGCATTTCAGGTTAGTTATTTCTGGATTAACAACTATTTTAGTTCGTTACTAATAAACCTTAATGACTGCAGTAATGGTTAGATCTAATTATCAAACCTAAGGAAATTGCAAGTGGATATTCAAGGCAGCTAGCTCGAGTCGATTTAGATTGAATTTGAGAATTATTAAGAAATATAATGCAAATGTGCAATCTAAAATCTGTAATTAAATTATTATTGCATATAGTTAATGGGTACTAATCTTTTCGTACTGCTAAAATACTTTTTCGATGTGTAGGTCTCGAAAGCATATTCAATATTGGATGCGTTAGCTTTGCGGTGTATTTCTAGTTGACGCAATTTTAAAGTAGGAATGGTTATATGTTGGAATATTATCCGGAGTTATAATTTGGTGCATTTTTATGATGTGTGCTGGATAACGAGCAATTTTTTGTTGTTGTGGGCATCAAATGTGGGAAGAGTGATCGACTGCGGATGCCTTGCCGATCGATACGGTCACTTTTTTCCTAGCTGCTTCTCGAAATTTGGCAATTAAAAAATGCTGACTTCTGTAGGAAAACCTCCATGAAATGCTTTTCAGAAAGGCAACTTCTTTTCAGAAGAATATTTTTCCTTATCTTTTTTGTTATTTATTTTTTCCACCCTCTCCGTGTAACGGCCTAAGACCTCCCACACATCCCTCTTTTGCCTATCCCTCTGTTCCTTTATATGCAATCCAAAGATTCTTGAAAATTTGAAGATGCGCATGCGTACTGCCCCCCCCCCCCCCCCTCCCCCCCCCACCATACCATGTCCGATTAGATATGGCCACTCTTGGACCATCTGGTAGCAGATTAAATTCCATAGTCATGCAGGCACGCATTCATCTTCTCGAATTATCGACATGTGAAAGGAAAAACAGCACTGCACACTACAAAAGAAACTTCTTGAAAGTTTCCATCATTGCTTTAACCCTTTAGGGCCTGTTGGGGCTTAAAATGCATGCGCATAAAACAAATTTAGGGTCTAAAGGGTTTAGAAAGATTGAGATGCATCTCTGGTTCTCGCGTACCACGTGTTAACTTGCAATTGCTGATCCTTTTCTTTCTCAATTTTGATAGTTGTTTCTGATGATGGCTTGTGGCCGAAACTAGTCAAATAAATAATTTTAAAGCCTGTGAGAAGGGTACTAAGTTGTCTTCCAGTATTTAATGACCTCACACCCACAACAGCATTATTTAATTGCTGATTGATCAACGAGTTAAATTCACGCTTTTAAAGATGTAAGTCCTAAAATTCCCATCTTGTCAAACTGATTACTGAAGATTTTATATCAAATATAGATCACACTGTTCATTGCTTTGGATCTTTTGCCAAAGTGAATCTGAATGTGTTCGTATTTGTTGCGCATTTCTCATTCAATTTTTAAAACCCCTTTTGCATTGGCTCAGCTGCACTTCCTAATTGGTTGATATTGTTAGTTAAAAGTAGAACTAGGTTACTTTTTGAAAGTAAAATAAGGTGTTAGGACAAAATTTAAAAATGGTGGTTGAGATGTTGAAGTTCAAAGCTTCTGCGTTATCGAGGCGCATGGTTGCTACGAATATGATACTCATTTGCGCAAATCTTCTCTCTACTTTGGAAGTATGATAATGGGATTCTGCTAAGGTTATCTCTGAAGGCAATTCGAGATAGTTAGCTTAAATTTTACAGAAAAGTTTACCTTAGAAAAAATAAAACGCAAAATTTCAGTCGACAAGTTTGTCGCGCGATAGTTCAACTTGGAGTTAAACTACGTTAAATAAGATCTTGTCCATTCCAGTAATATCAGAATTAATTCTGTTTACAAAGCTTTGATTTGCCAAATGTCTAAGTTATTATTATTTTAAAGAGAAAATGTGATCAATAAATAAAAAAAACATTTTTACGTCGCGTTGCGCAGAAGGGTTATCGTACATAGAATTGTAAAGGTGTGTTTTTTGCCAGCTCAAAGATTTCACACTTGTATTCAGAGTAACAATAGCATCACTTCTTGCCCCTTTCCAGTCACTGGGTTTGCATAGGCTAGTAAATTAAGCTTGTAACCTTATACTATTCGCTTGCCCTTTGCCACCGTACACTCCTCATCGGTTCTCGTGGCATTGAAAGGGTAAAAAAAGATGCCATTCATGTCAGGTGATTTAAATAAGAGGAAGAGAGTGAGAGAGAGGAGAAAAAAACATGACTGAACCAGTTAGGTCCTTTTCAAGGTGTACTGTGACGTGAATGAGGCCTACATTTGGCACGCATTGCTATCCATCACCTCGGCTAAGAACTTTAGCTGCCTTTCATCGTTTCTTACAATCACTTGCCCTCTTCTGAATAAATTACCAAGTGTCACTCTTATGTCAACCGTATACACAGCTACTGTACGGTACTTAGATTTTCAAGAAACAGGCTTCGGTAGCGTATACGAAAAGATTTCGTGATCTTAATTTATTTGAATGGTATATTTGCACTTTATGTGCTCAATGTTTGCATAACTAACTCGGTTTTTGTAACTAACAGTTATTAATATATGCATGTACATTGAGTTAACTATATAAAGGAGCTTTGCCTTGAATACATAAAAGTAAATTGCGTATATCTGTATCCGAGTAATCTGCTGGGAATTAATTTTTTATGGAACTTTGATGCTCAAACATTTAAATGTGTAACTTTTGAGTTTTCATTTGTGCTTGGAAATACTGAAACAAGAAATACAGTTGGTTGTGGAAAATGTGGTGGAAAATTGGAAGGGGTCTTTCAACCAAAAACAGAGTTTGAACTGCGGTAGCACGTTCAAGCACAAAATGTCCATGTCGAATGAATGAATACCGAGATCGTGTTGCACAAACACGTATCGTGGAGCAATGGCAAACCTTCCCTCTTCTTCCCAACAAAACAAAAAAAATATATATATATAGAACCACATGAGGCATCAAAAGTGGGGACAACAAAAAGTCCAAGTTTCAAAAATTGAAATGCGAGCTAACGGAAAAGAGATAGGAGAGAAAAGGGGGTTGGTTTGGTTTGGTTGGTTGGTTTTGTTGCAGACTGTCGGTGACAAAAATTCTGAAATGTGTCACCTGCCCCTTGAAGATTTCAGGATTGGGGCACTTTGATCACACAATGTAAGTGTTCTCATGCAAAATAGCTCACATCACAAATGTCAAAGGGAAAATTTCTGCAGGAATTTGATACCCAGTTTGCGCATTGCCCCTGAAATCCAGCCTCTCACACACACACTCTGCTATTCTCTGCTTGCCCTGCATAACATAGGGTGAATTGTCACCGGTCTGACTGACAGTTTTGGTTTGCAGTTACAGTTTCGCATTAACTCCGACAACCCTTTTTTTAATTTAAAAACCCTTTCATTGGTGCGGTGTGACGTGACGTGGATGAACTTTTGACAGATCAGGGTGTGTATGGGTTTGTGTAGCTTTCTGAATACAAGTTTGATTTGTTCTTTGAGCAGTTGAAAAATCTGCATACACGAGTTTTGGAAAGTTTGGGGGAGTGACTATAGGAAAAAGAATCAGTGGAAAATGTTTTTATTTTCGAGTTTGCCGGGAAAACTTTCTCACGAATTTCGCAAATAATTTTGTGTTTGGGAAAAGCAAGACTTCAAAAAACGATGCAATGATATGGAATTTCTTTTTTAAATGGCCTGGAATATAAGACCAATGTGCAACAATATGAAAAATAGCACGAATCCAATTTCGACACGCTACACCTAAAGGTGTGTGATCCCAACTATAGAAACTAACGATCTGAGCGCAATTATCTTTCTTTCTCTTGTTTTTTTCTCTCTCCCTCTCTCTATCCATATATACTGTACCTTTTATTATTATTTTTTCTTC
>WWPM01024905.1:0-12025 GCA_023279145.1 Glomeris maerens | reverse complement strand
ATTAGGTCCATCCCCAGCATAAACCAAGGCTCGACAGGATCAGTGTGGCCTAATAATCCTAACGGTAGCGTGCAGGCGGCTTTCGCCTTTTGACAACCCTGGCACCCTCGGCAATAGGACAACACATCTTTCCTCAGCCCTTTCCAGTAGTGAAGTTCTTCAATTCGCCTGACCGTTTTGGCACTTCCAAAATGCCCGACCTGCGGTGGGTCGTGGTACTGTCTAATTATTTGGAAACGAAGGGCCCTGGGCACCATCGTCTTCCATACCCCTCTTCCTAACAACTCCTCACCTGTTGCTCTTCTAGGCGGCCGATATATCATTAAGACACCATGGTCCACGATGCAACTTTCGGCCAAGTCCAGCACTTCAGGAGTCGCCTGTAACCCCTCGTCTGCTGGCAAACCTGTTACGTGAAGATACAGCAGTCGGAGAAAATCATCCTCCTGCTGTGCCTTAAACCATTCGCTCCTAGTGGGGTACTGGTCAAAAGGCGCTATCTCCACGGCCATTGCTCTCATGTGACATTGATCATCGCCCAACGCTGTACTTACGGGATTCCTTGAAAGGGCATCTGCTATTTTGTTCGTCTTCCCAGGTCTGTACACAACCGTAAAATCCAGATCCTGCAACTGTAAAGACCATCGGGCTAGACGACCAGCTGGCTCCTTCAAATCTCGCAACCAACGCAAAGCTAGGTGGTCCGTCACCAGGGTAAAGTGACGATACTCGATATACTGGCGAAATTTCTTTATCGCCCAGATTACGGCCAAACACTCGAGATGACAAACCGAGTAATTTGCCTCGGCCTTGGTCAGTCCTCGACTCGCATAAGCAATCGGGAGTTCCAGGCCTTCACTATCTAACTGCAACAACGCGGCTCCTATTCCAACACCTGAAGCATCTGTGTGAATAATAAACTCACGGTCGAGGTCTGGAAGAGCAAGTTGGACGTTGCCGGTCAGTTCTCTTTTCAAAGCTTGAAAAGCTGACTCCTGCTCTTCTCCCCAATTCCACTGAGCATCCTTTCTCATCAGTTTTGACATCGGTTTGGCCAAAGTCGAAAAGTTGGGGACGAACCTCCTATAATACCCTGCTAAACCAAGAAAAATCTGCATTTCCTTTGGCCTTGATGGACTTGGGTAACTTACAACACTTTCAACTTTGCCAGGGTCTGGCTTAATGACCCCCGCTGACAAAACGTGGCCCAGGAGCTTATATTCTGCTGCACAGATCTGAAGCTTCTTCGGCTGAACAGATAAACCCGCGCGTGCCAATGCTTCAAAGAAAGTCCTCGTATGATTGTAGTGTTGCTCGATTCCTTTAGAGTACACCACAGTATCATCGAAGAAAGGGTCAACAAACTCACGTGCAATGTCCCCCAGCGCCTCGTCCATCATCCTCTGGAAAGTTGCCGGTGCATTGCGCAAACCAAAAGGCATGACTTTAAATTGCCATAACCCCCGGTGTGTGATGAATGCTGTCTTCTCCTTATCTTTCTCATCCAACGTGACCTGGAGAAAACCTTTATCAAGATCGTAGATGGAGAAACAGTCCGAGGTTCCCAACCTTGAGAATATGTCCTCCGCGTCAGGCATAGGATATGAATCAGCCTTAGTTAGCGCATTCAACTTCCTAAAATCGATACATAGTCTGAAAGTACCACCTTTCTTGGGGACAATCACCACGTTCGACGCCCACGGGCTCTTGGACTTCTCAACTATTCCCTCCGCTATGAATTCATCCAGGAGCTTGCCAAGCAACTCCCTTTTCGCCGAATTCACAGGCCTACAATACTCTTTAAATGGCTTATGATCTCCAGTGTCTATCACATGTCTTACTCCAATAGCACCACCCGGGGTAAATTTAAATATTTCCCCAAACTCATGGTATAGGTCAATGAACCTCTGCCGATGAGATGGTGGGCATTGCGAGTTCTCTATTTGAGTTTTCCACGACTGGAAAACTACATCTTCAGCGTCCGCGATTCTAGCTAGTTTCACAGGACAAGGACCAAAAGGTATGGGCTCAACTCCCACTTGAGCTGACGTCCATTTACCATGAGGCAAATCCAGTATTATCTCCGCGCATTTGACAAAGTCTCTTCCCCAAATCACCTTCTCCTGGGTCAACCGAGTCACCACGAAGTACTGCGACTTAAATCCTCCTAGCCACCTCAAAGTCACTTGTGTTACTCCTATAGCTTTCGAGATCGCATTCACTTGCTCAATCATTATTGGCATTGACTTATCAACCGTTGCCTCGGGTATCAATTTCAATAGACCCTCGTCTATCAAACAACCCGCAGACCCAGAGTCAATCAACGCCAATACCGGTATTCTTCCCTTGCCAAGATGAACACTCATTACTGGCAAATTGTCATTTGAAAGCGCTCCGAACAACCCTCTGTAATGCCTCGCACTACTTTGGTTGCCGAGTGGGTGGCTGCATCCGAGATCGCCACTCGCCACCATCGAGACGACCTTCACTTGTTTTTTGGTTGGGGGCAATTTCTTGCGAAATGCCCCTCTTGTCGGCAATTAAAACAGTGTGTAGGTCTGGGTGGTTGCGCTTTGGCATCACCCACCTGCTCCTGCTTCTGCCTATTACTCACCAACGGTTCTGAGTTTGCACCCGTTGGTACCACCTGCTGGACTGTGGTTCTTACTTGGTTCGACGTCTTCGGCACCCACTTTGGTTTCTTGGGCACCGCTCCTAAATTTTGTGTTGCAGCTGGCTGGGCCGCAACTCGCGCTGGGACGAACTGTTGGTCCAGAACTGCTCGGACCTTCTCCTTTCTGGGGTTAGCCGAACCCCATCCACAAACCTGAAGAACAAGCTCGTGGCTCGGTGGAGGTCTGTCATAGTCCTGCATCGTCCTTCTTCTCACTTCTATTTCCGGCGCCGCTGCCAGTAACTCATTCAAATTCTGAAATTTTTGATTTCCTAAAAGCGGAACATATTTAGGATGTACTAATTTCAACACCCTATCAACTTTTTGTTGATCTGTTTCTTCTTTACAGATCCATTTGAAAAAATTTGAAACCGCCAGCACGAAAGCGGCCAACGGTTCATCGACGTCCTGCCTTCGCAAGTCCAAATCACGATGCAGACGACTGTAAAAATCTGGAGGGATATAAAAATCCATGAAAATCTTTTGAAATGTATTCCACGTTTTGAAACCTCCGTGGAAATTCCTCCACACTTTCGCCAAACCATTCAAACTTCTCGGGACGACTCGCATCACAAACTCGCGTTCGGCATAACCTGCTGTCATACCGTATTCCTTAAGATCATTAAGAAAATCCGCGGCGAACGTACCCTTACCTCCATCGAATTTCGGTAACACCATATCGGGGGTTACACGCACTTTTTCTCTACTTCCCTCTGGTGCGAATCCTATTTCGGGTTGTGTCATCGGGGCTGCGCTGTATCTTCGCGCATACCGGATGGCTGACGCTTCCGATACCACCTCTGACACGTCTCCAGTCGGCGGCCTTGAGGCTGAACCGGTCTCTGTTGGCGGCCTCGAGGCTGGTCTCGACTCCTCCCGCAGCTCGTGACTCGGGCCAACGTGCCCTTCGCTCGCCGGACGGCTATTGTCAACCCTTACGATCGACCCCGCCCTCGACGTCTCTCTAGGCTCGCGGATAACGTTAACTCTTTCCCGAGGGTACAAACCACGGGTTTCCAGCTCACGGATGACCTGTTGTACTGTTGCCATGTCGCGGAAAAAGTTATAGATGTTAAAACTTCCCTCGCTCGGCACAACCGGTCGTACAGCCGGCTCAACAAACCGATCATTGGCCCCACGGCCTAAATTCGTCACATTCGAGATCACTGGGATCACCGAACTACTAGCACTCGGTACAAATTGTCTCATTTGTGAACCACCCTGTAAGGAACCAGGGCCTCCGGAAATTACCGGTGACCGGTCTTCAATTACGGGCAATTCGGTCTCATCTGCGACAACCAACGGTCGCACTTCCTCAAAACCATGCGTGCGCTCGGCTTCAGAAGCCCGCGCACTCGTTTGAGCACCGTTAGATGCTCGAACTCGCAAAGAATTCAAAAAAGCTGACCTACCTGGTCGCCTCGCTGTCGTGAGGGAGTGGATGGATGACATTTCCACTTCCCCGGCCTCCAAAGCAGCTCCCCTGCGGGATCGGCGCATTCCTTGCTGTTGTTCTGGAGGTTCCATCGCTGTTATTGGAACCTCAGCCCGTGCAGAGTCATCTGTGGACCCCGCGGCTCGTTCTGGAACGTTTTCCAGCCTTCTGCCTCTTGGCCTTCCTCGGGGCATTCTATTTTACACTTGACAAGTTCCGGAATAAAAAACAAGGCAAAATTACGAAGCTGACACTTGTCTTCGGTTTCACCCTGTGACCACTACAACTACTTGCTACAAGCTTTCGGCTCTACAAGAGTTGCTGTCCAGGTATTTCCAAGCGCTAACCACACCTTCGACGGATAGAACGTTAGGCTCTTAGTGGAAGTTTCCCTGCGGATGTTCGATCCAACCGGCCCTTCTCAATTCTTCTCCAAAAATTGAGAAATCTTGTTGGATCCCGGACGGGCCCCCAATTGTGACGGATCTTACCTCAAACGATTGGTGCAAAGCCTCCGTTATACTTGGCTCACCGTACACAAAACTGCTAAGTTGATCTTCTTCACTGGGAGTTCCGGAATTACCAATTCCGGAACGCTCAACTGACGAATTTCACACTTAACACACAACAACGCTTAATATGGCTTTTATTTGTCAACAATTACCACCTCGGCGTTCCTCGGCACTTGTCTTGCAACCCTTCTGTCTGTGCTCGATGTTCTGGCACTGGATGGATACAACGCGCGCTCGGATCCCCTTTGCAGTGAGGAGAAAGTGTGAAACACCTCCTCACTGGATGCTGGCTGGCGTCGAAATCTGCTTGGAACGTTCGGTTTCGTTCCATCTGTGACGTCAAACGCGTCACAGATGGAACGAAACGTCACTACGTTCCATTTCTGCCTCGGTGGCATGATTTTGGGGCGGGGCGTCACCGCAGTGACGACACCGCGATCGCGTTCTGGCGATCCGAACTTCTGTCACCTCCTCATAGAGCGAGGGACTCGCTGCAATTTCCCTTGTGTGCAATATGCACACGCTGCCCCTCCCCTTTCGAGCGAGGGGGCGGAGGGGTCGCGGAACACATCCGTTACATTTCCCCCCCCCCCTTAAAAATTTCGGGAATACTTTCCCGAGCGCATTTCTTGAATCCATCCCTGCACACACCTGCAGCACTTAAATAATTACGGTTGCTTCGATTCATGCGAGAAACGTCGCTACATCACTGATTATAGCCGTTCAAGCTAAACATCAACACAAACACACCCTCAACGGAGGGTAATTCAAATAAACCAGCCCCAACATAGGGTCAATTCGAATTAACACAAACCTCAACTGAGGTCAACATAACAAAATCAAACCCCAACAGAGGTTGATTAAACTCACACCCTCAACTAAGGGTAAACGCAATGCAATCCCTCAACGGAGGGTTAACTTTTAACTAAACCCACCAACCTGGGCTAACGGAACAAAATCTCCACATAAAGAGATCCAACATGACTAACAAGTGTCTTGAGGCTTTACTGTGTAGACTGTGGGAGGTACCGTTGCTTGGAGGACCCGCAAACGTTCCAGCTGGACCCAGCACATCTCGTGACCCGTCTAGCGATGTCCACGAAGATGGAGAACGGCCAACCTTCTCGCGCTCGGTATCTTCCATTCTTGCTCCGTTGACCAAGTCCCACTGGTCAATAAGACCCTGTCTACCAGATTCACCTAACAGACAACTTAAGCCAAACACAAACATTAAACAGATAATCCAAAAACCTCCAACTTCACCAATGCGTCTCTCAGGTGGGAACTGGACATTGAGGGGCTGCAAAGTCACAGCTGGACCCAGCACATCCCGTGACCCGTCTAGCGAAATCCACGGAGATGGAGAACGGCCAGCTCACACACGCTCAGCTTCCTGACTTAGCCTAGTTCACCCAGCCCTATGTCATCAAGACAACATATAGCGGATCCATCTTTTAGCTCCGGAAACCTGTTTAAAACCAGAACACAACACAAACAAAACAAATTAACTTGACCCCCCACCCCCCTGTTAATAAAAATAAAGTTAATCATCCACACTGTTAAATTATACCCCAACAAACTAGAATTACACATTCACACCAAACTAAACTAGACCAAAAAAAACTAGAAAATTAATTTCCAGAAAAATTTTAACTTTAAATTACTTCAAACTCACATAAATTTTGAATAAAACCCGTTTTTGGGTGGGGATACACCCAAGGAAAAGGAGTTTTGCCCCGCAGCCACCCATTTCCCCTAGGAGGAAACGAGTTGTCCCTAGAACCAGCAGGTATCGTCTAAGGGTGCAAAGTTTACCCTCCCGGAAAGCCAACACCTCACGTTATATCCGCTAATTGGTTCCGAGACTAGGAGAACCGGTAGCATAGAAAGAGGAAGAAAAAGAAGAAATCACCCCGTCCTGTCCCACTTTACCCCTAAACCAGAGCTTTTACTTGCCTACCCAATTATTATGGGGGTATGGATCGGCTTCAGACAGAGTGCGGATAGTAAGAGAAGAAAGGTAGTCCTGCAGGTCGAAGAATGGGGAAAGGATGACCTACAGGACCTGGTCAAAATCTAGAAAAGTCATAATCAGGTTGTCACAATTGGTAAGAACATTAAATTAGTCAAGTCCGGGTTGTCAAAATCGGTCTTCGCGCCAACTGGTCGCGTCTCCCCTGGTGCCCCTTCCAACATCTTCTTCCTCGTCCACCAGGATGACCTCGTCCTCGCTGACTCGCCTACCGACAGCTCCCATCTCCTCACCGTCCCATCTTCTTGGAGGTGCGCTCTCTTCTTCTAGAGTCGACTCGTCGAGCGCCCGCAGGAACTCCCTGCGCACCTCCGCGGCGTGCTCTGGTCGTAGAGCACGACCACCTAGGGATGTCCTCATCGCTTCGAGCACAGCTCCTTTTACCTCTCTCACCACCGGCCACAAACCTCCTGGTGGTCGGGGCACCAGTCTCTCCACCACGAACTCCGTGAGTGGCGGGGGAAAAGAGTCACCTAAGCGTCTCTCTTCCCTTGCCCGCCTATCCAACCGGTCATTGGAACGGTCCGGGTCCGCCAACTCCCTGGGATAACACATCGTTCCCACGTTCCTCTGGGGAGTCTCTGTCTGGACTCCCTCCTCTCGGACCACTCGACCGGATGAGCCACTGCTCATGGTGGGTCCAAGAGGGGGTCGCGTGGGAAAATACACTGTCACTCCATTTCTGAAGTCTTGGGGAGGGGCTAACCATTTGGGCCCGCTCTCCCCACACAGTCTCCTACCTTTCTTTGTAACAGGGCCCTTGGGAGGCCATCCGGAACGGCTGGGTCCATCTCCGGGTGTCTTCCGCTTGGCCCCACTCATCTGTCCCGTGGAATGACTCTGGTTACTGGTCACTGTACTCTGGACCGTTCCTGGGGGGAGCACACGCTCGCCACCAGTCGGGGCAGAGGAGTAGGACAGTTCCCTGTCCCACTCATCAGTGACGTTCACCGGGTCAGGTCGCCCTTGTGCTGCCTCAGGTCTTCGTCCTCCCTGTTCCCTTGATACTTGGTGACGGGCGCTGTTGGTGAAGATCATGGGGCGCGACACCGTCGCCCTCCCCATGGGTTCTTCGCAGCGCTCCGCCCTCACCTTACCACTGGACTCAAACCTCATCCTGTCCCCCGCCGGTTCCTCCGCCGATCTTGCTGGCGGCCGCCAGGAGCTGGGCCCAGGTTGGACTTGGGGTTGACGCTGAATCTCCCTAATTACTTCGGCCAAAGCTTCCCCGGATACCGACGATGGTATGACGGTAAATCCTCTTGTCCGAGGAGCTGGTATCAATGGGGTCTGCGTCAAAACTCCTGGCGGAGACACCGGTCGCATCGGCCGTCGCTCCAACACTTGGTGCTGCGAAGGAACCCACCTCGGCGGGGTCACCGGCCGAGGTGGTGGAGCAGGTGGTCCTCGATTTTCCTGCAAAGGAAAAGGATTAGTTCTTACCTGAGGTTGCACCGCTGTCTCCATTGGATGGTCATCGCGTCTGAAACGGAATGGCTCTTGCTGGGTAAACTGGATCCGATCTTCGATGAAATGTGCGGTGCAGACCTCTGCTTCATCCCCCGTCCGCAACCGCACAGCTCGGCAATCTTCACAGCTATCCAACAGCTCCAAAGCCCACTCCTTCTCTTGGCGACGCCTCTCCTTCTTTGACAGCGTCTTGCTTCCTTGACCTTTCCATCTTGGGACATCTCTCTGTACCTCCATCCTCTCACTCCTCTCGGGTCTTTGTTGGTGTGACGTGGAAGGGTTTGAAGCGACCGTCCCAGTTCCTTTTTGCCCCGAAGGCTTGCCCCTCGGTGGTCCTCCATCGAGCGCATTGAGGGCTTCCTTGAAGTGGCCCTTGCAGAGCCACCCCTTTCCCTTCCTTTCCTCACCTCGACGGCACCGGCGACACTCTTCTTCCTCTTCGGCCACTGGAACCTGGGCACGCTGTCTCTCCTCTTCCTCCACCATCTCACTCCAACTTTGGCGCCGCGCATCTTGAGGGACTTCTTCAGCCACCGGCTGACTTGGAGGCGGGGGAGGCTGTAGCATATTTAAAATCAGCGCTCTGTTTTCCTCGGTTAGTTGCGATGCTTCAGGCGGCCTAAATTCAACCATTGGTTGGTGGCGTCTTACCACAACCCTTTGCCTGATCAACTCAACCAAGGGAAAACGCCCCCATGTGGGTTGGAGGTCAGGGTCCGTTGACACATACTCTGGAAAAGAGCTATGTGCCGGGTCCACCCCCGGTGGTCCCGGACTCTTCCAACCCATTGCCTGCCCCTCAGTATCAGCACCATTTCCCGTGGCCCTCCTGACCAACAGGGACAAATTAATAGACCTTTGCCTGTAGCTAGGCCTTACCTCAGTGAGCGGAACTTCCGGCATCGCCCGACCAGTGTAGGGGCCAATTTCCCCTACCCCCGGTTGGACCAGAAGATCCACATCCATCGCCTCCGGGCACTCGCCCTCAGAGGCCGTATCAAACACCGAGTCCTCATGGTCCTGTCCCTCCATGTCGACCTGCGAAATTATTATTTAAAACATTGATAAATAATAAAAGAAACTCATACTCCTCAACAGAGCACTTTTTGAATTTCCCGCCCAGCCAAATGGGGGTAGTCTATTTTCGCGCATGCGCATGCACACACGATGAGCCCGCGACGTTCAATTTGTTATCGGACGATGAAAATTAGTTGACCTAATTTCTCACCCCCTAATTACTCAATCGGTTTCTAATTTTCCAAAAATTTCCCAAAACCGATTTCTTGTAATTTCCGATTAACCTCACGATCAATTTTGTGTCTTTAAGCAATAAAACAGGCAAACATGCAATCCCTTTGTTAACCCGACCAGCTCCGATTAAATCTCAAAATTCATCGAAGATTAGACTCACCCGGCATTACGTCGAGCTCCATTTAAGCCCCAACAACCGAATTAAATCTATTTCCGGTCGCGATTAACCGATCGCGTCATCAGGCAAGCGTGCACCAATTTAAATGACGCGTTAGGCCTAGCCTAGCGTCACCCCTTAATTTCGCTAAAATACGGAAAAATACATGCCATCCATCCAATCTAACCCATCCCTATCATTAAAAACTTAATTCCGAAGGTATTAAAGCTAAATTTAGCCACCTAAACACATTATTTCACATTTTACGGCAGTTTTACTGATCGCAGGCCTAAAACGTGGCCGCGATCACAAGCAATTTTCACATCTTCGCAAGAAAACTCCGATTCTACACTAAATGACGATCAAATATCGTTTCACTTACTATTAGTAGCTAAAACTGCTAGCGATTTCGGGTGGATGGTCGTCGGATGGGCGATTTTTCCTGGCGGGAACGATAATTTTCGCCACTTGGCGAAACCAACTAAATCTCGATTTCCAACTTGAAATCGCAACAAATCAGGAAGCCACCGGCTATCCTGAATGAATTTAGACGAACTTAATCGTCCTCCAGGTTCCTAAAAACCCTAAAACTCCGCTAACTCCGCAAACTTCACCAAACTTCGGTGCACATCGCCAAACTACCTGCGCTCGTTGACACTTGACCGCAAGTGACGAAATCACAATTAATCCGCCAATCAGAACGATCGCTGACGTCAATATACATAAGGACCAATTACGCATCGCTAATTTGGCTACCATTACAGGCCTCGCCACAAATCAACGTTTTACGCGTAAACCAATCAGGGAATTGCTTTCAACTCGATCACACCGCCAAATTCAAATGAATTAAACTTATCATTATGAATTCCCGCGGAACTCGCGTACGTGTCGATATCGATGTACTTCCGGACCTTTCCGAGTGGACTCAATCCGACATTGGATGTTACTATTTCAAACACCACTTGGAGAAACGTGCAGCACTGAAGCGCGCAATTACGCAACTACCATTCCTGGCCCATTGCTCCAGCCACCAATAAATAAATTAGCAACTGGTATTGCCCCCCATATTACTGCACAACATCAGCCAAATCCTCTCATAAATAGAAAATCCCGGTTTCCATTCTTGTCTCGAGTAAAAAAGCAATTTGTTTTACCTACTTGGAATTAAATACTGAATTAATTCCGTTCGCGTAAATTGTACTCCTTAGCGCGTGGTCTCCCACGTGCTAACTTCTTAGGTGGAGGAATTTCCAATCCCGGTATGACAGGCTCTACAAATGGAGTTAACTGAACAACATTTACGGTGCTGGTCTTGCCGGTCTTCTTACCAGCACGAACTCGTTTCAGCTTTACCACGTTACCAGACAAGATGTCCACTATCTCGTAGGGACCCTCCCTCCTAGCGGCAAGCTTCGCGGAAACCTTGCGGCCCGCATCCGAGAGCACATGGTTGGCTTTCCATACTAAATCCCCTATTTGGAAATTCGGAATTCGCCTACCCTTGTCGTAATACTTCTTCTGTTTGGCTGCGGCCTTGTCCATGTTTCCTCTCACAAAATCACAAACAGCCGCGAGACGATCTTGCAACGCATGTGCAAAACGTCTCACCTCTCCATCCGTAACCGGTACGAAACCCTCCTCAATCACTTCTGGATCCATCTCCCATGGAAACCGTAGCATTCGCCCATACAAAACTTGACAGGGGGCCAACCCAGTGGACTCACTCTGTGTCGTATTGATGGCAAATTGCAATTGCCGTAAATGAGCATCCCAATTTTGGTGCTCAACTGCGTATATCCTTAACATCGTCTTCAGGACCCTATTCACTCTTTCTGTGAGGTTAGTTTGCGGGTGCCACGCGGTAGTCATCTTATGCTTAACCCCTGCAGCTTGACACATTTCCGCAAACACCTCAGAGGTAAACTGAGTTCCCTGATCAGATAGAACACACTTATAATACCCCTTCTCAGTAAAAAGACGGTCCAAGCAGTCGGCAATAGGTTTGGTCTTCGCCACGCGGAGAGGAAATAAGTTTACCCACTTAGAGAAATAATCCACTACAACTAGTAAATACTGGTTGCCGGACGGACTTCTGGGAAAGGGGCCTATTAGGTCCATCCCCAGCATAAACCAAGGCTCGACAGGATCAGTGTGGCCTAATAATCCTAACGGTAGCGTGCAGGCGGCTTTCGCCTTTTGACAACCCTGGCACCCTCGGCAATAGGACAACACATCTTTCCTCAGCCCTTTCCAGTAGTGAAGTTCTTCAATTCGCCTGACCGTTTTGGCACTTCCAAAATGCCCGACCTGCGGTGGGTCGTGGTACTGTCTAATTATTTGGAAACGAAGGGCCCTGGGCACCATCGTCTTCCATACCCCTCTTCCTAACAACTCCTCACCTGTTGCTCTTCTAGGCGGCCGATATATCATTAAGACACCATGGTCCACGATGCAACTTTCGGCCAAGTCCAGCACTTCAGGAGTCGCCTGTAAC